>JANSMH010000414.1:0-15585 GCA_029299595.1 Grosmannia serpens
CCAACCACCCAATTTAATATTTTCTTTCTTTTTCACTGTAAATTAGAACCCCAGGGAAAGGGGGGGGGGGGGGGGGGGGGGGGATACTTCCCGCCCCTTGATTAAGGTTTTTAAGTGCGTGATCTTGCACCATAAGTCGCTGAGCCGTATCTTAACGGGGTGTAAAGTTGAAGCCACATTTAGTCATATCTTTTAAAGGCCCGTTAATTCACCTTTGTTAGAAAAGCGTAAGCTAAGATTACGGCTGTTTGGTAGTTTGTCGGACTGTTTGTTTTTCGCCCTTCCATCGTCGATCTCTGCTACCCATCGACACGTTTACTTCGCCATAACGCGACAGTTTTCGGCCGCGGGCGCAACCTTGCTGGCGCTGCTGGGCGCCCCCCGGCATCGCGGCGGCGACGGAGCTTAGCCTGCCGTCGTATCTGTACGGCGACCCGATTGAGGTGATGTTTTCATGTCTTCCCTTGCGAGGATGATCTTAGCTTGATGTCGGACGCGCGCACAAAGACTGACAAGCACATCTAGCTGGACAACGACTAGATCAAGTGGATTTCGTTCTCAGCCTGTAGTGAGACGTAGAAGCCGTTCGAGTTCCGGTACGGGTGGAGGCCGTGTTGCACCGTCGCGATGATCTCGCCCGTTCTTCCACCTGCTCGAGTTCTACGTGTATATGGACGCGCCGCAGCCTTCGTCTTTAGCAACAAAATAAGTAAGCTTGTTAGGAATTCTATTAAATAAAACAAAGGATAACGGCAATGATCCAAGAGTAGGTTGTAGTCAATCGGAGCGTCTTATTCGGTGCCCTCGCTGTTGGGACCAGTTTTAGGCCTCTGCAGTCTGGTAAGATGATGTGAGGTGAGCGCGGACTGAGCAAGCTGAGCCAGGGTGAGCCGAGCCTGAGCCGAGCCTGAATTTGCCCAGCAAAAGCGGCGTTGTGTTACAAAAGCAAGTGAGCCTTGTGTTGTCCAGATTGGGGTCATGAAACACTTGCTTCCCAATACCGTTAGTGGGCCGTGTTCTGGAGTACACACAGCATGACCATTGTCAGGGCTTGTGTCCTTGGCGTCCTCCTGTCCGGCAAATTGGTTAATCCAAGTTTGTGTCGCTGTGTGAGATAGCCGTCGCTATTAATAGGCTGTGGCTGACCAAACCGGCAACAAGAAAAGCACTTCATCACGGACTAATTAATCGAAGCCCCTAATCGATCCCAAGACATGGCTCTTCTTTCTTTATTTTAACCTCAGTCAGTATCCCCAAAGGCGGCCTGACCAACTTCGCTCCGCTGGTTATCAAAGGTTTGGAAACAGCACTCGCCGCTCGGTTCTCCTAACCGTGTCGACCGGCATCATTCAGACGGCGTTATCTTATGCTTGCAATGGCGGCGTCTATCTTTGTGTAAAGTAAGATACTTGTCCCGCTATTAGTCGAGGACATTCTGGGCCCTTTTTGGATTGCTTGTTGGCGTATCCTGCATCTTTCTTTACACCTTTCCAACGACAACCTTCCATTGGCCGTCCGGCAGAGCTCTACATTCCGTATTTCTACCTCGGTCCTTATGTCGTCAGTCTAGGACTCATCGCCGCCAATACTGCCGGCCATACCAAAAAAGTCGTCACAAACGCCCTCAAATTTGTGGCTTATTGCGTTTTCAACATCATCGGGCCGCAGTTACTCCCAACCTCTCAAGCCCCATTTTACACGGTTAGTACTACCGCAATTATAGGTAGTTACGTTCTCTCCGCTCCTTATACTGTTGGTGGGAAAACTAACGGCGGGATGCAATCGATGAGGCTAGTGGGCAGCGTGTCCATCAAGACACTGATTTCCGCGACCTAACACAAGCAGAATATTCACTTCCGTTATCGTAGGCAATAGGGTGTGCAGTTGCCATTCCAATACGTTCAGTCTGCTTCGTTTAGTTAAGTTTGTTGGGCTACACACCTTTAGCCAACACAGATATGAGTGCCTATGGCCAGAAGAAACCCCGATTAGAAATCGAGCAACTCTCGTGTAGTTTTCCGATAAGATGGCCATTCAATGATTTCTATTCAAGAAGCAAATCTCTAGAGCAGGTGGACTCATACAATTCATAGATAGGGGAATCCACTGCATTTTAGGGTGCTGGAAAGCGGAATTGCTAGACTTTCTGGGGTTGCTGTGCCCAATCCAGAAAAGCTCAAAGCATTAATTGCTCTATTAGCCGATTATTTCCCGGTCGACATTTTCTCCTCGTTTTCAATCGGACGCTGGCTACGCAGCGACGATTGGGAAAGAAAACTGTTCCAATATATATATATGGCTTCCGTCCCCACAAAAGCTGCTGCAAAATCCACATCGAAGAGGCCATTGATCGGCGCAGATTACTCCGTAAGGCCAAGTACTTTATGTGCTATAGAGCAAGTAAGTAGGTAAAATAAATCTTACTAGCATTAAAAAATCGCCGAAAACTCTAGGGGGTCAAAAGCCTGTGCATATACAGGCCACCTCCATACTTGCATGATGGAATAAAAATCCGGGCTTAACTGACAGAAAGATAGCAACAGCTACGCCATTGTGGCTACAGGGTTTGTAGCATCGCTTGGATAAAGAACCCCAGATACTCCGTAAAAAGGAAGAAGCTATCTCAGTTTGTGGACTGACGCTGATAAGAGCGTCATTTTAGCTGTGCTTTGCTAAAGAGAATCCATAATGTCTCTTATCTGTCCTATCGCCTGAACGGCAGTTTTGCCCTATAAAGGACCGCAGTATGCCGCTTGATGGCTTTGCAGTCAGGGTCAATTCCGATCAGTGAGGTCGTAACTAACAACACGACAAATAACACAAAAGGCCCACGCTCGCATCACAGCCGTGTTTTCCCACTCCATCGTTGCAGTTGTGTTATTCAGGCCCCACAGTCCAATAGTCGATAGCATACTCTGTGCAATGGTCGACACTGACAACATGGCATCTACAACCGGCTCCATGCTAGCAGCGCAGACGCCCAATCTTCGGTCTTCTAGCGAGCAGCTAAACGAAAAGGCTGACAACAAAGACACTTCGATTGTGGCAGATACAGAGGCCATCAAAGATGTGTCCGAGGGCGAAGTTGTCGACGAATCGGGTACGAACCCTCTCTTCTGGACTCGAAAGCAAATACGGCTAACCGCGTCTTTAGAGTTCACTGAGCAACAATATAACAAGCTGAGGAGAAAGATTGACCTTTATCTGATCCCTCTGATGTGAGCGTCCGAGTCCGAGTCGCGATGCGTGGGCGCCAATGCTAAGTGTTCAGGTTCTACTGCTATTCGATTCAGCAAACCGACAAAACGTCCATCAGCACTCAAGCGGTAAGAAAAATTGGCCGCCCTCATGATTGTAGCGCCTTGGCTAACCACGTCGCAGATTTTCGGCATTAGAAAGGATACGGGCATGGTCGGCCAGGACTACCAGTGGCTGACAACTATGTATGGGAAAGCCCCTTCGATCCTTTACAACACGCATTTTTTACTGACTGCCCCACAAGATTCTATCTCACCTACCTCGTAGGGGAGTTCCCGTCCAACTACATCCTCCAGAGATACAAGATGGGTCGTTGGCTGTCAATTTACATGTTTTGTTGGTGTACGTTTTTTTTTTCGCCGAAGACTCCTTTTTCGCGAAGGTCGCTAATGCGATTTAGCGATCTGCGTCATCTGCGTTGCTGCAGCGCAAACCTGGCCTCAGCTGATGGCACTGCGAGCCTTGCAGGGCTTTTTTGAGTGCACAATCTCGCCCGGCTTTCTATATCTCACGGGGATGTGGTATCGCACTGAGGAGCACGCAAGCCGTGCTCTCATCTGGCAGGCGTCGGAATACATTCTGACCATCTGCACTCAGCTTATGATGTACGGCATCGCCAAACATACCGAAGCTCACAGCGGATTGGCAGCCTGGCGCGCTATATCGCTGTTCCTTGGTGCCGCGACAATGGTTGGCGCCGTGGCTTGCTTCTTCATCCTCGGTACACCGGGAGAAGTGCGATGGCTCAGCAAAGAGGAAAAGCGAATGGCGTAAGACATTCCCTCCTGTCTTGAATGCGAGGGTAGGATCAGGGCGTTTTCTGACACCTTATAGGATTGCCCGGGTTTCAAAGAATAACTCCGGCCACGATACTACGGGCATGAAGTGGTCATGGCCGCAGGTTGCCGAAGCCTTCAAAGACCCTCAGATGTGGTTCTCCTTCCTCAACGCCTTCCTGAATAATGTGCCGAATGGGTATGTACGATCGATTTTATTGATTCTACAGACCTAATCTAACCCAGAATAACAGCGGCTTCACTACCTTCAGCACATTGATCTACGAGTCCTTCGGCTTCAACAGCTGGGAAACTATCCTTTACGGACTGCCCCGAAATGGTACTTATCTTTTCCTTGACCGAAAATATACGTGAACAAAAGCTCACCAAGCTAGCTGTCGGCTTTGTATGCTTTATCGGAGTCGCTCTCTACCTCCGGTACATCCAAAACCAGCGATTGCTGCTCATGATTATGGCTTGCATCATTTCTTTCATTGGCCTGTTGTCATTATCACTCCTTCCCAACGATAAGGCACATGAGTGGATCAAATGGGGGCTGTATCTGATGACTGTGGTCTTCGCCTTCGCTATCTTCGTCGCATGGACCCTAAGTATGTATCCTTCTGCCGTCCCCATTCTCTGAAAGCTTTCAAATTCTTACGTGGCTGCAGTTCCCTCCAATGTTGCAGGCGGCACTAAAAAGACGATTGTCTCTTCCATGACATTTATCGGCTATTGCGCTGGGAACATGGTAGGCTCTCAGGTTTTTAAGACCAATGACGCACCACGATACGTCAAGGGCACTGTGGCGTGCTGTGTTGCCCTCGGTCTCGAAGCCATACTTCTCCTTCTCTGGAGGATGTGGTATATGTACGAAAACAGGCGCCGTGACCGTGTCGCCGCGGAGAGTGGCCTTTCGAAAGAGGAGCAAGAACGTCTGGGCCGAGAGATGGGCGAAAGAGACATGACCGATTGGGAGAATCCCCATTTTAGATACAGCATGTAGCACGGACAAATCCATAACGATTATGTCGTGTCGTAGCTCACAGTCAAGAGTAATCAGATTATCCGGACTGTGTGCGACAGACAAGCAAACAATTGTAGCCTAATATGTGTGCCCAATCTGGCCGGTAAGATTGTGGCCTGGCTGGGCGTACAATATGTTCGATTTATCGGGTTCTATAGTAGACTATTTCGTTGCTTTTTTTTTCCGTACCACCTTTTCAATACTTTCCCAAGAGCTAGGGGTACTACAGACCCAGAGCAGTTGCTAAAGAATCAATTCCATCAACATCGTAATAGTGGAAAGCACCTTTTGTAGATGCCTTTCTCCGATTGACGAAAGCCTTGTGTTGGATTCCCATATACTCTGCAGTCTGAATATCGTACTCCATACTCGCTGACACATGAAGCACGTCCTCTGGACGGCAACCAAGTTTATCGAACATGTATTCGAACCCCGGCATTCTCGGCTTGTAGCTATGGGCTTGCTGTGCCGTGAACACCGCATGGAACGGCGCGCCAAGCTTGTCGACATTGGACATGATTATCTCATCGTTTGTGTTTGACAAGATGACGAGCTTGTATTTTGTAGCAAGCCGTCGGAGGCCCTCTGGCACATCTGGCCATGGGCCCCAGGTCGGAACTGCTTTGTAAAAGCTTTCCGCTTCTTCTTCCGTAAAGCTGATTCCCATCCTTTCACAGGTGCGCTTGATAGCATTGAAGAGGACTTGGTCATACGGCTTATAGGGCCCTAAGACTTCATCAAATCTATAACCGCTAAAAAGCTGGACAAACCGATCCATCTCGTCGCCTTTGAGGCGATCAGAAAATATCCTGCGAGCAAGCCCACCCATCTCGCTAAAGTTGGTCAATGTGCCATAGCAATCAAATGTGATAAACTTTGGCTCGAAATCAATCGTCGTAGCCATGGTGTGGGATGGTTGAAGCGAATACGCGAAATACAGATTGCGGTTATGATAAGGATTAAAATGCTAATGTAGAGAGGGCGGCTGCACGGTTATATTCGTTTAAAACGAGCTAGAACTTTCGAATTAGAACAGATTGATGGAACTGAGACGGGGGTTTCGGTGTTCCGCGGCTGATGCGTGACCGATAGCGGGATACTCCATCGAGATCGCTGAAATCCGGAGCTGTCAAACCACCAGATAAGATACCGCAAATTAGTTATGTATCTTACGTTCAGCGGCCTAACTCGTATTTTCCAAGTCGTTGCAGTGCTGAAGCGCTCACTTTCGATGGCTAAAATGTTAAGTACAATACCGCGTAGGTACGGGTACCTATTCCGTCTTCACGGACCTTATCTGCTGCGTATTCGGGGCTTTGTTCATGGCCAACAAAAAGAACGGGTGATAGCTGAAAGTTGAATCGTAGGGAGGGAGTATTTTACCTGCATCCAGTGAAGTCCACATATTGGATGCCACCTCTACTAGCGAAACCGAAACTGTGTTCGACTCATATCAGCGCCCTTCATCGAATGCAGCAAAAGCCATGACTCTCCTTTCTGCCTGCACATCTAATCTTTAAACACTTCACGGTATAACCCTTTAGGCATGAGTTAGTCTGCACAATACTACCTGACTGCTTATATTAACTCGCATACCATCAACACGTGGCCATTCCAGCGAGCTCCCTAGGCCAGCCAGCACTTACACATACTTAGTAGATCAATAAGAAACTGATGTATTTTAACCTGTACTCCGTAGTGCCTCATATAAATGGCTAGCCGGTGCTGGTGTTATGCAACTCGTGACTTCACTTAACGGATGTATCACCTCTCCGAGCTTCTAGTGTATGTCATGATTGACGTGCTGTCGTGTTGTTGGTCATATGAGAGAGTTACCGCTCCTACTCTATAAGGTAGACTGACATTCGAAAAGAATATATGGTATTCAATGCTAGCTAGTGTTGTTGTAGTACAAATATCGAATCAGCATAATGACGGCGCCAAAGGGAAATAGCAACAAGAATAGTTTTAGCTACATATACTGCCAGGGATAGCTGGAATCTTCCTAAATGCCTGTCAAATCAAAGACACCCTCGGAGTTCTTTGTTACAGAGCCCTTCTCAGTGACGATAACGTCAATAAGCGTGAACGGTGTGACGTCGAATGCCGGATTCCACGCATTGATACGCTGGTCAGCAATAGCTACCCTTACGTTCTGGCTAACATCAACCGAACCATTAGGGAGAACAACTGGACCAGATATTTGTGTGAGTTCTTCCTTCTTTCGCTGTTCAATCTTGATAAGCTTTCCGGTTTCGGTTTTGAGGTCGATGCTGGTTGTCGGGGCCGCCACAATAAATTTGATACCGTGAAACCGCGCCAGTACAGCAAGCGAGTATGTGCCTATTTTGTTTGCCGTGTCTCCATTGCGAACAACACGATCAGCACCGACAATTACTGCACTAATATTCATATGTTTCCTTTCGAGAGCAAAGAGGGCGCCGGCCATCGAATCGGTCAGAAGAGTGCTTGGTATATTCTCGAAGACAAGCTCAAAAGCTGTCAAACGACTGCCTTGGTTGTAAGGTCGCGTCTCGGTGCAATACGCATGCTTCAAGATCCCTCGTCCATGCAGTGAGCGGATAATACCGAGTGCAGTACCGTGGCCGGACGTCGCTAGGGACCCCGTATTGCAGTGTGTTAACACCGATATCTGCTGATCAGCCGATGCACCCGTCTGCTCCTGAAGCCAGTCAGCCCCGAAGTTTCCGATGGCCAAATTTGTCTTTAGGTCCTTTTCCAAAATGTGTTCGGCAGTCTTGATATACGTCTCGATAATAAGTGCCTTGGCGGCGGAGTTTTCAAGAGCCGTGACTGAGGCTTCGCGAACTGCCCTCTTGAGAGTGGATATGGCGTTGGATAGGTCCACAGCAGTAGGACGGCTCTCTTTTAAAAAGTCGAGACGGGAGTCGATGTGTGCAATTGCCTCCTGTGGAGTAGAAGCGACTTCAGCTCTTGGTCAGCACACAACTCTCCTCGGATGTGCAAAGCGAAGAGCCCATCCTTACTCACTGAAACCATAATTGTGAAGCTCTACAGCAAGAGCCAAGCTGGCAACGATTGCAATAGCCGGCGCCCCACGAACCCGCATCGATCTGATGCAATCAAAGGCTGCCTCACTTGTAGAGATTGGGTCGTAGTGATGTTCATGGGGAAGCCTCAGCTGGTCCAACACCTCCAGGCTCCCCCTAGTATAGCGAATTGCCTCGAGGCTCGCAGACATCGTGTTGTGATAATGAGGTAGGCGGGATGTTACGACTATGCGATGATAAGTTGGATTCGGCTTCGCTCAAATGCATCTTACAAAATTCTGCCACTGCCCCGCCATAGCTTAGTTTTAGCAGTTGACAACGTCCAATGAAATAGCCCCGTGTGGATCCTTTACCGCCTTCCTAATTTGACGCTTTGGCTCCAGACCGACTGTGTTTCGTCGCATGCTGGCGAAATCCGAAGGAACTGTCTCCGTACAAGCAGCCCATCATCTAGGTCTATATGGTGCTTGTTCAAGATGGAGCAGCCATTTTCTACATCCAAAGTAACTGGTTCGTGCGTCTCCGTCTTCCCTGCGACAGAAAACTCCGCCTCCCCTGATGCTGGCCGCTGCTGGACCGACTCTGACATTACTGACACATACCTTTGACACAGTTGAATATTTTGATCCATATGGGCTCTACAAGTATATTGCCCCAGGCTTGGTGTCGAGACTTCCTTTGCGCCACCTTCATTGGCAGTCTCACTCTGGCCCTCTCCGATCCATCGACACCCTCCATGTTGAACTAGTAGCTGCGGGCTCACGAACCCAATCCTCGGCGCCGGACAAAACAGGGAAATCAACGAGCATTCCTGTTGGGGCTGTCACTGCTGTTGATGACGGTTTCCAAACGGCATCCCTAGGTGGCCGAGCCGGCTCTGCTGAGGATGTCGTTGCCGTTTCCTCCTCATCCTCGAAACCGACGGCAAAAGAACGAAGACACCAGATCCCCGGTCTACGCCAAACACCATACTTGAAGGTTCTGCTTATACGATGCGACAGCAATGACGGTTACAAGTCGCAGGCACGAGGCGAAATCCGCGAATGGGTCAAGCAACATACGGCGCAAGCTGGGAAGAAGGCGAGCGTGGCTGATAACCACGACGCGTTTGAGTGGATGATTATTCACGTGGTTATCCCAAACTCTGCAGCATACACACAGCCCCGAACAAGCAAACAATCCGACGGCTCGACAACGGATCTTACTGCCAAAAGCTCTTCTCGATGGGGCAAAAGTTCTTCGACACTTCTAGAAAAGTTTCGGGCAGACTTCAACAGCAACAGTGGTAGCAAGATAGTCGACAGGATTGCACAGATTCGTGTGGGTGTGAACGACATCCCATACGAGCTATTGCCACTTGTCGTATCGGCCGTTCAAGGTGGTCACGCGGAGACGGAGAAAGAAGCGCATAGTGCGTGGTTGGACCTAATCGACAAGCTCAAAGCTCTGATCCTGTCCAGCTTCGACGCTCGTGTCTCCCAATACGAAGAAGATATCCGAGACAAAGACATGCAGCGAATGCTTCCTGGATGGAATTTCTGCACTTTTTTTATACTCAAGGAAGGCCTTGCCCGCGGATTTGAAAGCGTCGGCCTGGTTGAAGATGCTCTTGTCGGCTACGATGAACTGAGCGTTGGCTTAGACACAGTCATCAAAGAACAAGAGACGAACATCCGTACTGCCGATGTCCACGGTGGTTCTCTGCTGAAGTATACCGAAGACTTGCTGAAGCTTGCCCTAAGCGAATTTCCAGTAGCGGCTGGAGGAGATCCCGAATCTGTTGATGAGGAGCCTGTCGACCTGCAATCAGGCAGCTATGTCAGCGCCAGGGAGGCCGGCCGGATTGGTCAGATTGACGAGATCCCAATCAGCTCCACCAAAAAGGCATACCGTGAACTTATTCTTGCAAACAACGTTTCTGTATTCGACTTCCGTTGTTATATATTTTCTCGACAAATATCACTCCTTCTACGACTAGGAAATGTCTGGTCAACGCGTGAAGAGCTCCTGGCTAGGTTGCGGGAGCAACAAGAGTCTGTTGTTCATGTCGTCGCTCCTCACGCGCAGCAGTCAAAGATGGCCGACGAATCGGAGAATCTGGTCATGCTTGCAGAAATTTGCAGAAGGGCGTTGGAATTTATTCCTGCTCTCTCTCAGGTTATGCGAGAAGACCTTTTGTATTCCATACCTCTGACAGCTGGCAACATTAAAAGCCCAAGCGGCTCTAAGCCGGACATTGGGGCCTCGCCTGGAACTCTCCCGATTGAGGTGGTGGATAATATGGTGGCATCCTATGCCTTTTCCATTGCTCAGCAAATTTTAGCGCAAACGTCGTCAAAATTGGTACCCATCCCTTCTTCAGCGTTGGCCACATCTAACGGCGAGCCAACGACGTCAAATACGGAACCAAAGACAATGGTACGCCCGGCCAGATCGTCTTCACTGCTCACATATAGCTATGGAATCACACGAGGTCCGCCAAGCCCTGGCATATTTCCCGGTCCTGGATTACCGACTGTCCCAAATGCTGAAAAAGGCCCTCACTTTCTCAAGCTCGGCTTGGAAGAACTGGCAGCCCGACGTGCGGATTTATACATGCTTTCTCGTGGAATCTTAGAAGACAGAGGGAAACAGGGAGGCTGGTCCGATGGATGGGCATCTGCACCGGCCATCGGTGAAGCAAGTGTCGAACATTTGGAGGAAATCAATCTGAAGGACACCAGTGACGACGACAGCAAAGGAAACGATGCTTCTGGAGCTAAAATACAAGCTGCATTGGGCGGGTCTTTTTCTGAACAGACTGTTCTCGCTGGCATCACCAATGCTCGCTTGCGCACCGCCCTCGACAGCCAGGAGGATTTCTATCGATTATACGAGACACTTACCGACAAAGCACTTCGGCACTACGCTGTTGCCGGACATGCCCATTCTGTGCATGCAAACCTAGCCGATTTGGCGGTATTGAAGTATCACCTGCAAGACTTCCCATCTGCCGCGTCCTACTTTTACGAAACAACTCCGTTCTTTGGCGGGAGTAGCTGGAATCTTCTTGAACTGTCTATGCTTGTCATGTATTCACATTGTCTGAAAGAAATGGATCGAAAGGATGAATACGCGTGGCGGCTGCTCAAGCTCTTATCAAAAGCTGCAGAAGGAGAAAAGGACAGGATCGCCCAGCAAGCATCACTTAGTTCCAAGGCTGCTCAAGGAAACAAGTTTATCGATATGGCATCGCTACGGGACCACCTGTCTGAGCTGCTCACCGCCTCTTGCGACCTCAAGAAAGAGATGCGTGTCCCTCTGACCAATTTTTTCTGCGTTTTTGAGGTTGTGGGAGCACCTGTCTATGCCGAAAACCAGGACAGCTTCGCACTTGTCTTACGATTCTATAGTCTGCTGCCGGATACCCTGCCAGTGGACAACGTCCGGGTCCGCATGTTGTGTGCCTCTGGTGGTGGTGGACAGCCTCGCGACATCTGGCTGGAGACGAAAGAACCACTGCAGTTCCAACCTGGAAAAGGGACATTTCTCATCCACAGCAATGTAAGCCGCATCTCCTTTTATACATATCCTACCTCCAGCTCTGACCTCATGTCCCAGACTGTTACTCCTGGCATTTATGCCATTGATCAAGTACATATAGCAAGCAGCAACGTCGTCATTGCCCATGAACGCCAGCCAACCAATACCGATGCTACTGTTTTCAAAGAACCCCATGTTGTTGTATATCAGAGAACCAGTGCACTAGATATCCGACTGAGCACATCAAAAGCCCTTCACCTGGACAGAAACAACCACTTGGAGGTTGAACTCATGACGGGATGGAACGAGATCACAAACTGCGAACTCCACATACGAGCGGCCACAGGTGGCCTTCGCCTCATCACGTCTGAATCCAAAGTTGTCGATTCGCTGCATTCCTTTTCCAGTCCGGTGAAAGGTGGTATCGTCACTTTCGGTCCTATTGGCGCACGGGCAAGCGTCAAGATATCCTTTCCCTTCTCCACTGAGCAAGATGTCCTCGACCTATGCGTCAAAGTTGATGTCAGCTACACTACAGAGCATGGCGTGTTTAAATTTTCCAAGTCTCCGTCTGTCACTACGGCCCTTGCGCTCGGCGTCAATGTCCAGGACGTATTCAAACACAATTTTCTGTTCTCTCGCTTTACCGTCTCAACGGCCACGGCCAGCCCTCTACGACTGCTAAAAAGCGAGCTGCTTGACTCTGACCTTTTCTCTTCTGAGTTTGGAAATCCCCCAGAGCAGCCACCAATAGTATTTCCCAAGCAACCAGCCAGTCTGCTGTACAGGATAGCCCGCAAAGCCGTCCCCGCAACGGGTGGGGGCATGAAGAAAAGCATGCAGATAAAGCTCTACTACAGTATACTCCAGGATGAGATAGATGACCAGCTCGAGTCCTCACTCACTGAAGAATTTCGGGACGCAGATGCACCGCTCTACGAGCTGTCCAAGATGGCTGTTGCGTGTGTCTTACAGCATATGCACTCTGTTTTGTCTCCGTCTGATTTAGAAAGAGTCATTCTTCTGAGCGAGCTTTCCACTTCGTTCATTAGTAGTGTGGATTGGAACTTGAAGTTCCCGGGCCTCGGCCGTGACAGTGCTGGAACGGAGTTGAAAGAGCGACTTTCTTCGACAATTATTGGGTGGCAAGCGAGGCATCCAATCATTCCTCTCCGACAATTTTGTTCTCTGAGCAAAGCTCGTACCATTCTTATCCCTGTCGACATCCCGAGTGTGACCATTGTTCATACTGCGGATATTCAGCTCAAGCAACCCCTTGTGCCTCTCATGACAAACCGGCACGAAAGCGATGCTATCATCTCCTCGTCGGATATCGCGACACCGATGTTTTGCGCCAACCAGCTTCTACCGGCCACGCTTCAACTCAAATGGACGCGTGCGTGGGACACCGGCGACATTGGAGCACAGCCGTCAGGTAAAAACGGATCCCAGGCCTCGGAGGACCTGGAATTCAGCTTCGAGGTCACGGCACCAACAGATACATGGCTTATCGGCGGTCGGCGCAAGGGCCATTTCATAATCCCAGCTCCGGATAGCAGTGGGGGCATCGGGTTGGCGTCAACGCCAGAGTCTGAAGCGGCCATTTCACTGACCCTGATACCGCTCCGAGAAGGATGGTTACCTTACCCGAGCGTGGAAATCCGGGAGGCCCACAGCAATGATGCCTCTGGTGTCTATTCGGGCGCAGGTCAGCGCGGGCCAGTCGAGCCGCCGCAAGATCACCTTCAAAATCGGCACCACTGTGAGACTGACTATCGCAACTTGGGCGAGACTGTTCACATTGTGGCTGACCGCAAGCGCGTGACGCTCAGCCTGGATGCTAGCGGCCCTGGAGGTGGTCCGTTGGTTCTCGAAAGCGAGCGGCCTGGCATTGTCGGCAGACTGGCTGTGTGATTAGGGCGGCAAGCGAAAGGAGCCCCCTAGTTGGCATTGCGTGGATTCCTGACGAGCTTCGGTGTCGTGGATTGATTATTGTATTGAGAAAGACAGACGTAGATCAGAGGATCGGAGCGTGAATGTTATGCCGAATCCGAAAGTAACTGAGAATGACAATACTGAAATGGGATCTTTCAGACGTTGCTACTGTGAGAGGCAATAGGGCATATTAAGATAAGATACATTGTAAGATACCCCGTACGTATGCTTTGCAACGCTAATTGCCAGGAACCCGACAGCCTTTCCGCGTCAGATACAACAGACTGTAAGATACTGTACGAGGCCAAATGCATATCTGGCGTCTGTCTTACCATTTTAACTAGTGTCATCCGTTGCGCCCCACTAATGGCCCGTAACTCCCTGTAAGTGGATTAGTCCTTCCGTTAAACGGCTGATCATTTTCCTTCCTGTGCTCTGTTTTGCGAAACCGAACACAACTTGACTGCGCGGCGAGCCTTACCGCGTCAAAACCTAGTCTACAAGTGTCAATCAATCACGATGGCGCGTCGTTTACGCGCCGGTGCGTTGGCGTCCGTCATTTTCATCCTCATTACGCTTTTCTACCTCACAGTCACCGACAGCCCTGGCGCCAGCCTTGAAGAGCATGCAAATCCAACTGTTCCTGGCCGAGTCAAGGCAGCGGAACCACGGGTTTCTGACCCAACCGATGAGTCTGCCCAGTTTGCGCTGCCAGCTGGTGTGCTTGATGGCGGTGCCATTGCCCCGAAGCTGGAGAATGCAACAATCAAGTAAGTCTGCTTGCTGCTCGATCTGGCTTCCGCCTCTAGTCCGCAGCCCTTACTCGAGCTAATCGAATGTGTGCAGACAAGAGCTCGGCCGTGCATCCTGGCGCCTGATGCACACAATGATGGCACGCTTTCCCGACGAGCCGACCTCTGACGAGAGCTTGGCTCTGAAGACGTACGTGCAACTGTTTGCGCGACTCTACCCCTGTGGCGACTGCGCTGCGCACTTCCAAATACTCTTGCAAAAGTACCCGCCGCAAACGTCGAGCCGAAATGCTGCTGCTGGCTGGGCATGCTTCGTGCACAACGAAGTGAACAAGCACCTGAGAAAGGATATATTTGACTGTACCACGATCGGTGACTTCTACGACTGCGGTTGTGGTGACGATAAAAGCGGCATCGAGAGCACAAAAACAAAGATAACAGAAGATCCAGCAGCCGCCGCCAATGGCAACCTACACCAGTAGGAACCGCCTTAGCGGCACACATGTTGTGCTCTTTCCTGGCCGGCTTTCCAGAGCAGAATAATTACAGCGCTTGTCTTCTTAGTATACCCCGATGTACACTATCCGGCCTCTTTCCGGCTTCTGCTATTGGCTTCGTCATACTATCTATAAATTGGCCCCGGCGTCAGGCAAACTATATTTTACTTTGATTACCTATTCTCTCTCCTCCTCTTTCCACCATAGTATACTCCATACAGTTTTGACTTATTAATCAAGCACGTGATTAGTCACGTGTCGCTTACGGATGTATTCTGCCTAGCGGTGAGTACCCGTCAACGCGTTCCAAGCTGCCTGGAGCTCCCGCTATGGCAAAACAGCATCAACCCTCTTTGCCATCGCCCTTGCAAAGTACGAGTAGACACAGTCCAGGCATTCGTGTAAAACTTCAACCATACGCTTCCTGATATAACTAACGGAGTTGTCCGTCGCTCCTCTCTCTCCATCGACATCGACATCATGGAGTTTGGTACTTCTGGTCAGTTGAGCGAAGGTGAGCTTTATTCTACAAGTCCGAGCTGAAAGAGGATTCGCACGCTCATTCACACACTGCTGTGCCGTGATGGGACATGTCCTTTTAGCGGTTGTCACTGTTTTCATCTCTTCTCTAATCGGTCTGTGCTGCAGATGGTATCCACGTCGATATGGATAGGTTGAAGAAAGGAGAGGTCAAGTAAGTGATCAGAGCACCCCCCCCCCCCCCCCCCCCCCCCCACCCCCCCCCCCCCGTGCCGGTCTGGGAAGGTGTCGTTGTCACTCCTCGTA
>JANSMH010000415.1:0-15457 GCA_029299595.1 Grosmannia serpens
GCCCTGGCTTGAGAGCTAGACGCAAATAAACTGTTTTTGGCTTTTTGCTCGATTTCCCCCTTTCCCTCTTTCCCCCCCCACCAACCCCCCCCCCCCCCCCCCCCGGCTCGCTCTTGTTTGTTTGTGTCAGTCGCGCTGTAAAGTCAACCCTATTCCGCACTGATGAAGGCTGCATCTTCCGAAGATGACAAAGCGCCCGTGCGCCTTGTCTCTCATCAGCTGCATACATGCATGCAGCTTTGTTCTTAGTCTTTGTCTCCCGCATTCTGCTGCCTTCCTACAACGTTCCATCCGAAACCCTCATGATACCGTCCAGGTCGTGGAGGGCTGACCGCTAGGACAGGCTTACTGCTTCTGGGATCACCGGGTGTCCTATCAATTGGCTCCGAGCATCGCCGAGATATCGTGGTCTGTATCGTCACTGATACGCCCTGATTGGCTGCAATCTGCGCCCCTTTCGCTCATCCCGTCTGATGGCGGTCTGTCCACAGGTGGTAAGACTGCAAAGGAAAGAATGCAAAGGGGCAACTGCCGTCTCGTCGGCAATCCCGCCCGCCAGCTACCACTGCATTCACCGTGTCCTTTCTTTATCTCGTAGGCCACCGTCACCAGACCGTCTCTGAAATGAGTGACGAAGAGAAAGCCCAAAACTTTCAAAGTACCCCAACAAACCAATCACCGTGCGGGGTACGAGTAGATCAACGGCGCCCCGCTGGTTCCCCCTTTTTAGCATCTCAGGGGCGGTACTTGAAAAGGCTCAGACTTGCTGCGAGTATGCTTTACGGATACGGAGAACTGTCCATCGGCGGACTGACGGCAGCTGGGCTGCGGGTGCCGTCGGCAGGACGCAACCGCCTTGCAAAACAGCCACGGGGGAAAAGTGAGATGGAATGCCGATGGAATGCCCACAATGAAACGACTCACACGGTGCGCAGCACAACCATGCAAAAGGCGCATGATGATCCCGTTTGTTTTGCTCGCTGTCAGGTGACGGAACGTCGGAAGATTACTAAAATCTTCCGCAGACATCAGCATCAACGGCCAGCCGCCACAAAGCCTGCGGCGGCCGACAATTGGCTGGCTGCTGCTCGCTAGCTGATGTTAGCGTCTCGAATGGCCGGCTTACAGGGCACAAGAACAGCGTTCGACCTGCTATATTTAGAACAGGGTGTGGAATCCGGACGAGGATGCAGAACAGCAAAGCGATCACCGCCCAACGCTTTTACTACATAGTATATACGCAAATGTACATCTTGTATCTTGTTGTATCTTGCAAGCACTCGTGTCTCGCATCCTGCTGCCGCTACCGCTCTTCTCGCCTCACTAATCGTGCATCACGCTCTTGGCTGCCTTCCTTCGCACCCGTTTGGCTCCTTTTTGGTGTTTGTTTTCTTGTTTTTCCCCTTTGTTTTTCCTTTTCTTCTTTGCCTCCGCTGCCACCTTGCACCGCTGGCGCTCCTCCCTTGGTCCGTCCCCCCGTCTCACGTTGCACATCCACCACACAAAGACCTCGTCGGGAGCCAGCGCAGCTGGCCAGCAGTACTACCTTGAATAAGTAAGGCTGCACTGAGTTTTCCCTGTTTGCTGGTTTTCCTCTAGACGTTTCAGTCCAAGCCTCGCCACTCGGAGCTCATTTGTCAAAGGTCTGTTTGAGCTCCATGCTGCTGTAGCCTCAAGCCCCAGCCAAGCTAAAAAAAAAAAAAAAAAGAGTGATACCTGTTACCTTGTTTTCTTTTCCGTAGTCCCGGCCATGTGTCCGTGGCATGGCACTCTCTCCTTTGTCCGATTACCGTCTTGCAGCCTCGGTGGTTTACGAGAGAGACTAAAGGCCGGCGGTTGTCGAGACGGGAAACAACATTGCAAAAAATAGCACGGCGGGGAGAAGGTAAAAATAGAGGGAAAAAAGGAAAATAGCGTCATGTGCATCTAGAAAGATCATGCACCGCGCGCAAGGCCACCAAAAGTGGATAATAAGGGCTGAAGCACCTACTAAGCCAGCACAGCGAAACGCCTCGTCGTGTATCTTACGTTTTCGTTTTCGCTTTAGTTCTCGGCTCCCCTGGTCCCCGAGAACTGTATTGTGGTCGCAACGCCCCGGCCGCGGGAGCAAAGCCTATCTCGATGCAACGGCTACTTTTTACCTTTCCGTCGCCGCACTGACCGTACGGGTCCAATATCTGTAAACGAGCATTTATCAACCAAAACCATTTGCTGGTCTGGTTGGGCTACAGCAATTTAGCGCCGTCAGAAGAGCAACGTAAGATATCTTACATAGTAGAAAGTCGAAGCCGGCTTGTTTGTCTGTGTGTCAGAGGAAGCAAAAGCGTGGCCGACTTTTATGTGCTCAGATCTCTGCGAGTACATACATGTAGTCTTACTTGAAGCTCTGCCAACTTGTTTTGTCCTAGTCCCAGTGGCTGCGCCCCAACCGATATTTCTTACCAGTGCCACCTGAATGGCTTCCTTTTTGTACCCCCACCCGCATTGTCGGCGCTAGGAGGTTTTTCTGGTGCCCTTCCAACCTAATGGGCTGGGCTGTGCAGACCCTTGGAATTTATGCGAGCACATCTACATGTTTATGGAGACACAGCACACAAACACCCCATTGGCTAGAACTTACCGCCGACGGCAGGCAAATAGGGGCAAGAACAGACGGCCCTGATGAAATGGAATCGCATTTTGTCTGTAACTGATGCCTGGTGTCCAAGAAAAGAACAACAAGCGTGGGGAATTATCCAGACGGCCAAAGAGCAATAATCAGCCTTAAATGCAATAATATTGGTCCAAGCTCGCGACGCTACACGTGTGGCGACCAAGCTGAAAAGCGCAAGTGTTTTGTTTATTCCGAGGAAATACGGTGGTATGGGGAGAAACAATAATTGAATAGGGGAGCGGTATGGAAACCATTTGAAGCCTGCTCTTGTTAGATGTACGCACTAGATGTACGCACGTCATAAGTGTTTTATGTTCATATGTCTTCGTGTCATTGCCAAGACAACCTCTATGAAATCTCTCACTCGGCTGGTTTACGGAATTCATACCTCGTTAATCTTCGCATCCCTGCTACTTGTACCATCGTATCTAGATTGGTACATCGCCAAGCAATCTTGAAAAATCTCTTGTCCGTAGTAATGAGACGATTCCATCATACGTTTTCACTGACACGGGTCGATCGCATTCATTCCTCATCTGCTGAAGCTTCAATCCCGTCATTGAATGTCAATGGCCTCAAATTTGGTTACTACAAATGCCAGCGTGGCCAGTCTTCTCTTCTCTTCTCTCTATTCATACTAGATGCCCTGTACGGGCGCGCAACAATAATGAAACCATACTACAACCCCAAACAACATAGCGACCTCCCATAACAGCAATACAGTGTGGTTCAATTCCCACAGGTCCATGATCTCCCACGCGGTCTTCACCGTGGCTACAAAACTTTCAGCTCTCCACAGCAGCGAGTTCCCTTCAGCTTATTGGAAATGGGATAGGCTTTCGTTTGAGCTTTTTCTTGCCGCCAAATTTGAAGCCACGCTGGCTGAATGAGCTCACAGTACACACAGCAGCATCCTGAAGGGCCTGGCGCAGACTCCGGTGTGTGCCTCTGCCAAGGGATGTATTTGCATATTCCACCATGAGGGCTTTTTCTATCGAGCCTTCTGAGCTTCCCGAGATAGATGAGCTTCTGGACTTTCCTTCATGACACAGCCCTTCATCCTGTGCCCTGAGATGCTTGGGCTTTGTAGATTGATAATCTTTTTGCTCTTGGCCCTGGAATGGTGTGGACGTGGCAACTGTTGCAGCTGTGCTCGGAGCTTCCCCAGCTCCTCTCGAAATGCCGACTTTGCCGCAGTTGCAGTTACCTTGTAAAGGCGCATCCTGGTTCGGTGGATCCTTGTGTCGCATACTGTTGTAGATTTGGAGGGACTGGCTTGACGAAACATTATCGCTCGAGACCGGTCTCACAGACATCGTTGCTCCACGACCAGGCCAAAGAGGCGAGTCTTTTTCAGCGCCCAGACACTCAAAATGCTTGTCCATGTTTGCTCCACTGGTAGCACTGGCCGCCGTCTCATCGTTTCGTTTGCAAGCTGGGCATTTTGGGAAGCATGCCGTCAGGTTAACGCTATCCATAAGAGAAGAAAAGAGGTTGTTGACAGAGCCATTTTCACCACAAATGGAGTTCGTAGCCAGATGTGGGCGGTTTGCATCCCCACTCAAGTCTTCTCGTGCCTCTTCGCTGGTCTGGGGTTTGGGAAAAGCCGTCCTTATATCAGCGTGAGGGTCGGCCTTTCTAGCGTGACCGACATCTATAATTCTTTGGCGCTGTTGCCCTTTCAACCGGAGTCGAGTTGTCCCAAAGTGTGCATTCGTATTTTTGTTAGGAGAGTCCCTTTTTTTTCGGTTATGAGAATCTGGCATAGTCTCTTGGCAGGTGGCAGCAGATGCGCGTGGTTGCTCTCCAGCCAGAGGCAAGCTAACTTCCGGCTCTCCCATGCGACGCTCCTGAGTCCTCTGTTTCTTTACTGGCAGGATATTAGAAAATGTGCCATTTTTCTTGCTGTCATCAGCTCCATCTACCAGACATGGGCAGCAGTTCTGGTGGCCATGGGACAGAGATGCTTGGGTGGATGTGTCCGAGGTAACCTCTCCACCACCGCGCATTTCTCCCGAGAAAGAGGAGTCATTCGCTCGCTCAGGCTGCTTCCCTTTGTCCAGTTTTTTCTGTTCCTCTTCACCCTCGATACTTTCCTCAGGGATGTCTTCAATCGTATTGTCATTTTTTGCAACAGTTTCTTCCTCTTTGTCTTCGCCCTCGCAGGTGCTAGGCTGGTCACCTTCGGCTGTCTGAGCCCTGGAAGAGAATGTCTCTCCAACGTCTGTTGGCAGATTCGTAGCAGCAGGTGCGTCATTGTGACCCTCCCCCTACTGAGATTAGCTACTTGAACAATAATGTGTTGATAATATTCAGTTATTAGGAGCGGGTACCTGTATCTCATCTGCAGAGCTCGGCACATGTGGTGGTTCGTCACCACCAAGCCTTGGAGCTGAATCTTGGGGTGGTGAGGTCAAACCATCATTGACCGGCTCTTCATTGCTCGGGCCGTTTGGCGAAGAGTCAGAATTGAGCCCAGAATCATTGGTCTGGGGTTGACTGAAAAGCTGCTGGTGTATTGCTTGAGTATTGATTGGTGATTGTGTGTATGCAGGCGGTTGGCTTGATGGTTCACCAGGCTCGTCCCCTAAATATTGGACAGTCGTTTTGTTCTTCCGACGAAAGGCCAGCCGACTGTTTCTCTTCACAGTCTCCCACCCGGTCTTGATTTTTTTCATTGTTGAGAGACGCAACGGAACGCGTTCAAAGTTGAAACTGCTGGAGATACAAGAATAGATGCAGTAGTTTGACCAGTTCTGTCTTCGTGTAGAAAGGCCGGCTTTCGCCTTGGTTTCAGGGCCCGTCAATGATTGCAGAACTGACCCAGCAGAAAAATGGAGACGTCAAGAGCAAACAATGAAGCCAATTTCACCGATTGAGCTATAGTGATAGGGAACTGAAATGCCAATACAGAACGTAAGACATGCCACAAATGCTTGATGAATACACAGAAAACGGAGCGTGGAAGAAATCAAGGAGAAATTTGGTGGATGTACGAGTAAGTTTGTCTGTCGAGGATTTTTAGGCACCAGTTCCTACTATGTACAACAACAAAGAACTTGTTTTCCGACATCTCCATGACTCCTTCTGTTTACAGATGGTTGCTTGCTTATCGAGTTGCGTAAAGCGGTAACAGGAAGGAGCGCCTGGTAATTTCTACGTGTCGTGATAGACAGGAAGGCACGACCAGCCTGTTCTGCAAAACGACGTCTGATACCTTCCCTCGAACTGCAGCCCGCTATTCCTAAAGAGAACAGGGCTGGGCTGGCTACTGTGAGAGAAACAGCCGACGGGATTGGCCAAGGCCAGAATAGGTAACATTACTTGCATCTTACAGGGAAGTTGTTCTGGAAGATCTAAAACTGGCCATTGGCCAGCTGGTGCCCGACAACAGGCAACTGCTTCCGAACCTTTCTTACTCAGAAATCACATTCTCGGATACTTCGGATCCGTTCGGGTCGGCTGAGATCAGAGATACTCGTACACCGTCTTTTCAACTGCCGACAATTGTATCAGTATGCCCGGAATAGTCCTTCTGTCTCGGAATGCTTTTTCTTCTCTCTCTCTCTCTCTTTTTTATTTTATTTTATTTTATTTTATTTTATTTTATTTTTGCTTCTCGCACTCGTCAACACTCCCGATGCCGGCCAATCCATCCTGACCATTCGTGGGCGCCAAGCAGGGGAGGAGGACAAATTGGACGCTGGTTTCTTCGGTTTTTTGCCCCTGAGGGGGTCCTTGAACTATTGGGCGTCAATATCCATAAAAGCAGGCAGCAACACGTAAAAGATAGGCATAAGATGAAAAAGTCTGGGGACACGAGCCACGTGTATAAGCGAGTATGTTATCGTAGACAAGATGCTATGGGTAGACCATGGAGGTCGTAATTCACCGTGCGTTTAGGCAATATTCTATTGACAGAGGACGTCCCAGAAAGAAGAATGCAATGAAACTCGAAATTTGGCATTCTGGAATGTAGTTTTCCGGCTCGTATGACGCTACTCATTGCCATTGGCTGTTGCAAATCACGTGGTGGGCCGATGCTGGAACGATGAAAGGGCATGTCGGAGAAAGCCGGCAAGCTACGGCGATTGGATAAGAAAAGATACACGAAACCCGGTCAAAGCCGTGAGCAAAGCCGTGAACAAAGCCAAGCAGCGAAGACTCTGTCTTGCACAAAGGATTACGAGTACTATGAATAGACACGTTGTCGTATGTGCGACACTATTTAAAACATACTCGTAAGGCCCTGTAAGATTCGTCGTCGTTAGCGTAGCTTACACGTAATGCCGATAGGATTATGTCGATATCATAGTACATTTGTATGTGCCGGAGCAGCACTGCCACAAGTTCTGCCGGATGCATCGCAAATGCCTGCGCATGAATGCATACGAGTCAATGACGACTGTCTAGTGATCCCGGTAGTCAATCATACTTCTGGTCCGCGTCAAGGCCCATCCATGTAGTTCAGGCTGTTTGCTCGGTTTCATTCGCTGTTGGGCGGGAACATCGAATCTTATCAGATCATCTGACAAGTAAAAAAAAATTAAAAAATTTACCGAAACGCTGCGCCGAGCTATATGGTTGGGCAGCCCAAGCATTCGGGGTTGCAGCCCCAAAGAACACGGGAGGGACGAGGTACTTACGTGCATGCGGAGTACACAGAGCCGAGGGGACAGCAAAGCAGAGAAAGAGAAAAAAGGGCGAGATCCAACAAAAACAAGGCCTCGACATATTTCAACATGTGCGTGGACGCGGCCCATAAAACTAGCAGTTAATGCGAAAGCGGAGCAGCTTCCGGGCGCGTTACCGTACTACTCGTACAAGTGCTGTTATCAGATCGTTTGGGGGCATCGGCATGGCACCAATGCCATTGGTTGACATTAGGAGGCGGAAGACTGGAACTGTGATGCAGTAGTGGCAGCCGTCTAGCCTAGCGAAAACCACTGTTACCGCTGTGCACTTCGTAGGTGACGGGGCCCTCGGGTTGACGCTGTACCGCTGTGGACGAATCGCTTCCACAACCTTTTGTCTCCGAGCACACAATCTTATCTCATCTAATCAAATTTTGTCCCCTCAACAAAAACAAAAAAAAGCCCGCGCCTGCAAGTACACCGTACACAATCCCCAATTCCACACTGGCTTGGCCAAGCAGAGTGGCACTGGGCAGCCGAGGTCGGAGACGGCCGGCGACACACGCAAGAGGGCCTGAGCTTGCCGTCATCTGCGAATTGGAGTTTTCGAGCAGTCATCTACACCCAAACACTGTCGGAAGCGCAGTCAATGGCACTTTCTGGCTGCATGCACGTTGCTGACTTGCCGTATAGGAGGAAGAATGTGTGTTGAGGCAAAGCAGCATGTCCTGACAAATATGGGTCCAAACGGGACCGACATATTCCGTAAGCACAAAGTGGCGAGTTCCCCTTTCCGATTACGAGTCGACCAGACCAGGCCATTCCATGTTCCCAGTTCCTCAGGGCCGTGGCCAATTCCGGCAAGCGGTGCCATTCTGCCTTTTGCAAGAGCCGAGATTGCGGAGAATGGGAGACACGCCGGGAGCGTTTAAATTGTTTCCCGGGACATACTCGTAAGACATACGACGCATCGTACATGCGGATCTGCACTGTCGGCCAAGAAGGCCGAGGAGCAGTCCCTGTGCATGACTAACCAGAGCACTTGCCGGTGGGCGAGCCGTCTGGCTTCTTCCGCGGACAGACAGGGACGCGCAGGCGGCGAGAGCACAGTTGGGGAGCTGTGCGCTACTATGTAGCAGGAGTCGGATGCCGGAGATGGACGCACTTTGCATTTTGCCGCCTTCTCCACGCGATTCTGCCGTCTTCAGTGGCTGTGGAGCACTGTGCCGCACACTGGCTGTGACTAGCGAGCGCTGTTCCACCTGCCAATTTGCGGCCAGAGTCGGAAGGCACGTCTACCGAGGGGTTTTTCAACCACGTCGCACCGTCGCTCTCCCCTGCCAGAATCGGCCAACTCCACTTATATGTGTACTCACCTCGTGATTATTATCTCGAAAACAACCCTAAAGCTTTAGTTTCTCTCCCCATCTCTGGCTCTCCTCCTGTGCCTCCCCCTTCTCCCCGACCCTTATCCAAAGCTGCAAGCATATTTATTATTTCTACTGCGCTGGTCCCCGCCTGCGGTTACTAAAGGCGTGGGCAATCCTGGCATCGCCGCGTCCTCGTCTCGCTTTCTTTCCTCTCCCTATTGAATCCTCGCTTCTCCTCTCGCCTCGGCCGACTTCGCCATGCGTCCGCAGACCTAGAGCATCCGACTTTCACTCATCCACACGCCTCCCCTCTCGCTCCTGTCTCTCCCGTCTCGCCCTCGCCGTCCCCGCCTCTGCTGCCCTGCAGTCTCTCTCCCCCGTCTCGCCTCTCCGCCCCCACTGGACCATATCGCCATGGCCACCGACATCGCTCGCACGCGGCTGAGCGACATCTTTGCCGAGGAGGCTGCCGCCGCCGTTGCCGCTGCCACGGCCACCGCTGCTGCCGCCGATGACGGTCTCCCCGCCAAGCGGCGAACCCCCTCCGTTGCGCCGTCCTTGACGTACTCCGAATCGGGAGACGAGCGGGACGACTCCAGCCCTACAGATGACGACGATGCCGCCCTGGCAACGCCTCGCCGGCGCCGCGCCTCTACGCGCCTCATCGCCCAGAGCGCCGCCGACATCCGGCGCATTACTGGAGAGTCTAGTACCCAATTGATCAACCGGTGTTGTGGCGGTGGCTGCTGCATGAAACTCGACTCCAAGGTGGACGGCGTTCAGTACGAACACGTTCCTCTTCCCGAGAACGTCGCATTCCGCTCTCTCAAGCTGAAGATTGACGATGAGATCCCCACCACCCTCACCAACGTCACAGAACTCCCGGAGCAGACATCCTTTCTCCTGCCCGTCAACGCCGACGACTCTGCACCTGCTGCAGAACTGACTTCGCAGGGCACTGCCAAGCTGCAGGATGCCGAGGAGATCAGCGAGGGCGTCCAGGGTTTGTCCGTGCGGGACGTGGCAAAAGACCTGTCCAGCCCCAGCCTGGACACGACCATCCAGCCGCCGACATTTGTCCAGCCGCACCCACCGTTCAACGTCTTCCCTGCCCGCATTCACAACACGCGGGAACTCACCCGTCCTGGCGCGGAGAAGCGCACATACCACTTCGATCTGGACGTGACCGACTACCCGAAGGGCGAGAACATCGACTTCAAGGTGGGTGGTGCCATTGGCGTGATGGCCCCGAACGACACGACTCTGGTGGAGGAGATCCTGGACCTGCTGATGGTGCCCCGGTTCTTGCGCACCAAGCCGGCCCTGCTGCGCACCACCAAGGGACGCTGGCCTACGGTCTGGGGTGCGGAGAAGGCGCGCGAGATCATCACGACCCGGCGGGACCTGCTCAGCTGGTGCTCCGATGTGCAGTCACACCCCCCGACCAAGGCTCTCCTGCGCATTCTGGCCGAGTACGCGTCCAACGAGGACGAGAGGAAGGTGCTGCTGTACCTCTGCTCTGCCGAGGGCCAGGGCGCCTTTTGCGACTTCCGCACAGGGCCTCACGTGTCCCTGCAGCAGATTCTCAGCGCCTTCCCCAGCGCGAAGCCGCCCTTGGATCTGCTGCTATCCGTCCTGCAGCCGCAGATGCCTCGCTTCTACTCGCTCTCAAACGACCCGCACGACAGCACTGCCCCGGCGGGCAAGGACAGCTGCACGCGCCGTGTCATTGAGATTGCAGTCACCGTTCATGAGTCGAATGACTGGCTCTGTGGCAAGCGCACCGGCATCGGCTCTGGCTTCTTTGAGCGCCAGGCTCTGCGCTTCTTGGAGGCGCGCAGCCGCGGCGAGGAGCCCGAGCTGTACATTCCCATGTTCAAGGGCCTGATGGCCAACCCGCTGGCCAAGCAGTTTGTGCCCGACGGGCCCATGCTGCTGATTGGCGCCGGCGTCGGCATTGCGCCCTTCCGCGGCTTCGTGCAGCGCCGGCTGAAGACGGCCAACTGCGCCAACAAGGTGTGGGTGCTCCAGGGCGTCCGCGACTCGCTGGTGGACGAGCTGTACAGCGGCGAGTGGGGCGTGCACGAGGACGAGGTCAAGCGTGTGGTCGAGAGCCGTCGCGGGACGGGCCGCTACGTGCAGGAAGAGGTGAAGCACCAGGCCGACCTCGTCTGGTTCGTCATCAACTCGGTCGACGGCCGCGTGTTCGTCTGCGGCAGCAGCCGGGGCATGGGCGAGGGCGTCTACGAAGCCCTGCTCGACGTGGCCATGCAGAAGGGCAACCTGGACCGCGAAGAGGCCCGCAAGTTCTGGGAGCTCAAGCAGGAAGTGGGCCAGTACATTGCCGAAACCTGGTGATGGTGTCTGCGTCCCTCCTGAAGCACGCATTTTTTTTGATTTTCCGGATCTTCATTCATATACCTTTTCCAGTCCTCTATCGCATATCACGGGCTCTGCATCCCACCCCGTGCACGGGAGTGTTCGGGCCATACCCTCCTCCCTTTTGCCTTTTCCCGAGACGGTTGGAAAAAGACACAATGCAGCATCGATCCGCGGCGCAGAAACAGCCGCGGGTCTGGGGCGGAACGCATTTCTTTTAGTTGGATCACGCATGAGAATATAGAGAAAAGAGGCAAAGCGGTAGACAGGGCGTTAGGGATTCACAAATTCATTGTTCTTTTTGCTGCTTCGCGGGAAGGGCCACAGCTGTCTTGGATTCTCCGGCACGCTGAATACCTCGTGCGCATTCATCTAAATGACAAACGTATGATACGGGGATAGGTATCTTGACACGGCAGCGTTGTTGAAGAAACCTGGGGATGTGGAGGATGGGGGCGGGGAAATGTGGAACAAGAAGTTCCCTGTGCATATCACAAACAGCAAGTTATTTCGCCGAGCCTCAGCCAGACAGTGGTGCAGATGGCGGACTTTTCATTGGCGTGAGAATCCCGATGCATTATTAATGAATAGGGGCCAACGGAACGGAAGTGACCGGCACGTGATTTTGGCTGACAGCCGCAGGTTTGTCACCTTGACAAAGCACGAATCAACGCCTTCGGGACGGCAAAACGGACCAGGGGAATCCCCCACAACATGGCCACTTATCTAAGCCTTAGCGGCAACTGCGATCCGGACAGGTTGAGGCTTACGAATAATTAGGTAAGAAAACCAACAGAAGCAGATGGAAGCTAGTCAAACTTCGCATTGCGTAGAAATCAACGCCTCAGGGCTACGTCCGTCCGCCGGCGTCCGCCTTTTCCCCCCCTCCACTTAACATTGACTCCCGCCATTTCACCGCAGGATTGCGACTCTCTTGCTTATGTCTCCCACCCCGCCCCCCCCCTCTGCTTTGTTTACCCTGCCCCTCTGTGAATATTTATAGAAAAAGCGCCGAAGCCCACTCGCGATCCCTGGTATAAATACTATGAATATCACCCGTTCTCTGTCGAGGCCTCTCCATCTCAAGCTTCTCCTCCCCAAACCCTTCTCTGCCTCCTTCTCTGCTGTCACCAGTCGCACGGCCACCTCGAGCACCCGAACCGTCCTCACCAAGAAGAAGCCCGTCTCCCGACCGGCAGCCGCCTTCACCCGCACAATGGCCACCAACAAAGCCGACGGCCTGCTCCAGCTGCTCAAGGACCGCCGCAGCTACTATGTCCTGACCAAGGACCTGACCGTGTCCACGGACCGCGTCCAGGAGATTGTCAAGGAGGCTCTGGCCCAGGTGCCCAGCAGCTTCAACTCGCAGTCCAACCGCGCCGTCGTCCTCTTCGGCGCCGACCACGAGAAGCTCTGGGACATTACCACCGAGGTCCTCAAGGCCATTGTGCCCGCCGAGGGCTGGGAGGCCACCGCCAGCAAGCTCGGCCTGTTCAGGGGCGCCGCTGGCAGCGTACGCTCCTCTTTCCTTTCCTTTCCTGCCCCCCCCCCCCCCTCTCCTGCCGGCCGTGTCTAACCTGCGCAGGTCCTCTTCTTCGAGGACGAGGCTTCCGTCAAGGAGCTCCAGACCAAGTTCGCCCTGTACGCCGACCGCTTTCCCGCGTGGGCCACGCAGTCCGTCGGCATGCTGCAGCTGGCCGTCTGGACCGCCCTCGAGGCCGAGGGTCTCGGCGCCAACCTGCAGCACTACAGCCCGCTCATCGACGCCCAGGTGGCCGAGACCTGGAAGATCCCGTCGACCTGGAAGCTCAACGCCCAGCTGGTGTTTGGCGGCCGCGGCGCCGAGCCCAGCCCCAAGGAGTTCAAGCCCATTGCCGACATCTACAAGGTGTTTGGCGCGTAGGCTGGCGAGAGACGTGACGGGCCGTTGCAGAGACATATGAGCGAGGTCCTGCTCCTGCCTTTTTTTTTTTCCCCAACCAGAAACTAGAATCTAGAAACACCCAAACAAATACCAAAAAAAAAAACGCCTTAATGCTTGTCTGTCCGTGTGCCCGGTTACATCGGCGTCGTGTCCATCCGATCATGGGCTGTTGTTTCCAATATTCTGCAGGCTCTGCAAAGTCCGCTGTCTGCTGATTGTGATACAGCTTGTACGGCTGGCTCTCTGTGGTCTGACCACCCACCACGTACCTGCAGATCGGCAACGATCAACATAAAGCCAATCATATAACACCCGACGGTCACATGGATGACTAAGCACACAGCAGTGCAGTTGCTTCCTTTGTTGAACATTATATTGATCTATTATGCGCTCGCTTAACTTATTTTTGTTGAAAAAAAAAACTCAGCCATGCTTTGCCCCAGCGTTGCCCCAGCGTTGCCCCCCCCCCCTGTTTTTTCCCTCCGATTCCCAATGGCGACTGCTCCCCGGTTTACTCGTCGACGAAGCCGAGGGCCTGGCCCATCTTGACGGTCTGGCCCTTCTCGACGGCCCATCGCCAGCGGACCTTTGCGTCTCCGGCATCGCTGGCGTCGCTGGCGGGCGGCGTCTGGACGGGCGCCTCAAAGACGAGCACGACGGTGCTGCCGAGCTGGAAGCCGCCCATCTCCTCGCCGCGGCGCAGGGCGTAGCCGTGCAGGATGGGGCTGGCGGCGGCATAGGTGGCCTCGGAGAAGCCGGCGTAGACCTCGCCGCGGCGGGCGGCGTCCTCGGCGGCGCGGTCGGCGGCGGTGTCGGTGGTCAGGCTGTTGGTGCGCAGCTCGCGGTCAAAGTTGACGACGATGGAGCCGACGTTGGTGGCGCCGACGGGCACGTAGCTGAAGAAGCCCCAGCGCCAGCGGCCGAGCAGCACGACGCGCTCGTTGAGCGTGAACAGGCCCGGCAGCGTGCGCTGCAGGTACGGCGACACGCTGTACAGCTCGCCGGCAAAGTGGCGCCGCCGCTCGACGACCCAGTTGGTCGGCGAGTGGAAGCGGTGGTAGTCGCCGGGCGCCAGGTAGATGACCGCGTAGTACAGCGTCGACTGGCCGTCGCGCGCCAGCAGCTGCTTGTGCCACGGCAGGTCGAGGTCCGCCTGCACCTCCGAAACGGCTGCCGTCGCCGATGCCCGTGCCGACTGGTCCTCCACCCGTCCGGCCGCCGGCTGCGTCGCCATCGGCGGCCCCGACAGCAGTCCCGGCAGCGTGTACGGGATGCCGTTGACGCGCGCAAACTCCTCGTCCGGGTGCACGGCCGTCTCCCCGTGGCTGCCCGGCGTCGTCGCCGTCGCCGTCGCCGTGCTCGAGCTCGAGCTCTTCCGGCTCGTCCCCGACTGCCCGCTCGCCACGCTCGGCGCCGGCGTGTGCTTGCCCAGCAGGGCGTCCAGGCTGTACGTCATGCCCTTGACCTGCTCAATGTCGCCGCTCTCAATCGTGCCGAACTGCAGGATGCGGCCGTCGGACGGCGACAGCAGCGCGTTGTGGCTCGGATGCAGCGGCCGCACTCCTTCCTTGAGCGTGCGGTAGAAGAACGCGGCCAGGTTCGGGAACTTGTGCAGGTCCTCTTCTTCGATCTCGCTCAGGCTGCTCGGGGCACGAAATGTCAGCTCTCTCTCTTTCTCTCTTTCTCTCTCTCTCTCTCTCTCTCTCTCACACAAAAAAAACAAAACAAGGACGCACTTGACTCCAAACACATAGCTGTACAGCTTGAACCCAGGCACCCGCAGATAGTAGGGCACCGTCAGCTCGTTGAAGCGGCCCCAGAGACGCGACAGCGCCTTGAGCGGCAGCGTCGACATCACCCGCACTTGCCTGTCGTCATGTTAGCAGCCGGCCGGCTCTGGACCTCACCGCCGTCCTTCCCGCCTCTCCTTGCCCCCTTTTTCTTCGCTTACCAGGGCCCTTCTGGCCGAATACGCGGCCGCTTCGCAGGTGCAGGACCGCCATCCTTGTCCCGCTCGTCTTTCTCCGCCTCGCGGCGGGAGACCTTGTAGAGTTGGACGATGCCCAGGAAGCCAATGCCGAGGCCGACGGGTATCCGGTGCCAGCGTATTTTGGATTTTCTCAGGACGTTGCGGAGACGGGTCGAGAAGCGCGACCGCCGGGGCGTCTGCTGCTGGGAAAAGTGCCGGATGGGCGACGGTGGAGTCGACGGGCGAGAGGAGAGCGACGGACGCAATGGCGTGCCCAGGAGGATCTGCCGTTCTGACACGCTGAGGCTGCTCCTGGAAAAGCTGCGCCGGGACAGGCCCAGGCGACCTGGCGTCGTGGACATCGTGGTGGCCGACAGGGGGAGGAGGGAAGGGGGGGGGGGGGGGGGGGGGGGGGGGGGGGGAAGGGGGGGGAAGGGGGGGGGGGGGGGGGGGGGGGGGTGGAAGGGTAGACGTTGCATGGTAGACGACATATAGACTTTGCACAGGCATTTACGATTGCATGAGAAC
>JANSMH010000416.1:0-15430 GCA_029299595.1 Grosmannia serpens
GCGACCAGGCGCGCGGGATGGAGTTGTTTCTGCCGGCGGGGGGGGCGGCGGGGGGGGGGCGGGGCGGGGGGGGGGGGGGGGGGGGGGGGGGGGGGGGGGGGGGGAGGGAGGCGCCGGCATCTGCATGCGCTCAGCGTATCTTACCTTCCAGGGCCAGAAAGAGACCATGGCAGACAAGGTGGGTTGGTCGAAGAAGCGAAAAGTGACAAAGGGCGAAGGGCGAAAGGCGAATGAATAGGCAGAGAGAGAAGCGGAAAAAAAAACACGGCAAGGAAGCGAACCGAAGAGAAGACGACAAAAGAGAAGACGACAAAAGAGAAGACAGAGAGACAAAGAAGAAGATGAAAGGAGCGGATGGCACAGGGCGGAGGACCCTGCAGGCGGTGGTGGGTTGTGTCGGCCAACGGCTTGTCGTGAGGAAAGTGAGGTGCTACGCAAAGCTTAAGGTGGCCGCTGCAAGCTCGGGATGACTAAGCAGTGGGCGGCAGCAGCACTTTGCGCTACGGAGTCCGCCCATTTATCTTGCAGACTCGGCAATGCGCGTGATCGGGCGCGTCGATACGACGTCGGCGGGCAATTAGAGTTTCGCTCTGGACGAGCTTGGCCGCCGCGCTGCACATACGCAGTACTCCGTACGGAGTACGTCGAGCCTGTTTCCCACGGCCCTGCTCGTACTCATTGTGGCAGTCCCTCACGCGATCTGCATGTCCGCCCGCTTTTGCAAATGGAGGCACCAAACGTATAAAAATCTGATTGGCTGCAGCTGTTCACAATGCAACAGGCAGTTTTAACCGACTCGTCTGACCTAGGGATGGCAGACAGGCAAAAAAAAAAGGGGGCAGAGAACCTGCAATAGGGGCCGGGAGATTAGGGGGTTCACGGCGAGGTGATCTCTATATAACATGATGAATGAGGCCGTCCTCAAGCTCGCTCTCTGGGTATAAATGCTGCTGTCCGTCATAAAACATGTCCTCACAGACGCCCTACGCGTCAACAGTAGACTGCATCCAGCCGAACAGCCCGAGCTGCACAAGGCGGCCCAGCTCGGTGGATCCATCCGCGCCGACGACGGTGTCTTCCATGTCCTTTAAAATTTTGTCAATGTATTCGCCCGCCGCGGAGAGGTGGAGGATGTGGGCGACGGCACGGTGGATGGCAAGCAGCCGTGGGGAAGGAGGATCGATGGTCCTGTTGGGCGTGAGATACAACGCCCGGGTGACGGGGAGAACCCCTGCAAACAGCTCCGGTGGCATGAACGTGCGGATGCGGTAGGTGTGTGCCTGTTCTGTGGCGTCAAAGTATATCTGGAAGTCGCCAAAGCCTTGATGCAGATCAGCTGCGATTGTGAAAGCGTTGCGCGGACGGTCAATGTCGCTTCCTTCGATGAGGTGCCCGACGCCGCTGTCAAACATGTTGAGGATGGTGAGCGCGGCCTGTCTGGAGGCAGTCTGTGCCGGTAGGTTAGCCAGGGAAGAGACAGGCATCATACCAGGCCTTCAGGAGATACACACTAGGTTGGGGTTTGCTGTAGACTTGACCAGGGAATGCGGGAGGATGTGGGCAACCTCGAGCGTGCTGTACGTGGTTTCTGGGCCAAACGGAACCCCGTCGTCGTCTCGGGCATGCTGGTTGCCCCTCTTGAGGCGCGCCATGGCCTCACGGCGGTCAAAATGCCGTGATATGACACAGCGGTGGCGATCGCGAACAAGACAAGCGCCACGAAGGGCGGATAGCCGCTCTGGCGTCCCAGCAAAGTGCGCTTCGCCTCCCTGGGCCCTCTGCACGGCCGAATGGTACGCTGGAGACGGCTGTGGCGTCTTTTTGGTCGAAGCCTTCACTGCACGGACGTCAGCAGGGCGCAAAGGCAGACCTGGGGCACGTTGAGATACGGACACGGCAGGAAGAAGTTGTCCAGCAGATAGTCTGCAAAGCCAAACAGAGTCGAGCGAAGGTCTCCTTCGAGCTCTGCATTGCCGCTGAAATTCACGTCCTCTCCGGTCATCGATAGTGCCATGGACTGGAAGAAGGCGCGCAGAAAGAGGTCCTGCGACTCCTCAGACAGGGAGTGTTCATAGGTGAGGCGGACGAGGGCCGGCCGGTTGTAGCTGTTGGCATTTCTGCTTCTGCCCGCCTGCGTCTCTGCATCTTCGAAGTGGTCGATAATGTGGAGGAGCCGGCGTCTGGCCCCGGCGCGTTCTTCGGCTCCCAGCGGCGGCATTCTGGAGAGGTCAAGAATGCCCTCGAGGGACGCCTGATGGCGGTGGTGTTGGCGAAGCGCTTTCCATCAGGGAGGTATCTTACATAGCAGGCGAGAATTTGGTGATGCTTGTTGCAGTGCTTCGGGGTATTTCCAGCGGTGTTCCAACTGTGGTCTAGCGGATTTTAGCGCGCTGTGCCTGAAATGGGCCCATAATATCACGTGACAATGACTTAAAAAACAGGCGCTAGACAGGGGTGAGGTGACTAAGCAAACGACGATACGAGCTTGAGTACAGGGCGGAATGGCCTGTGCGCAAAACGACGTCCTGGAACTAGCATAGTAGTGTCAAGCTGTCCCAAACACGAAACAACGTATGCTTTGCACCAACAGCGAGCTGTTTCCGACAACGAGAGCCTGCGACAGACCGACAGGACGGAGCTGCATCAGGCGTGGAAGCGGACAAGGCGGCAGAAGTTGTCAGCAGAACAAAGCTGGATAGAAGAAGAACAGACGCCATGTTTCAGGTGAGTCTCGAGGTCCATTTCGTCTGCTGTTTTGTGTTTCCGCTCTGCCTGTTGGAGCTGGACGAAAGCTGCTAACCCGTGAGAAGAGAATCAGGGGCGCGATAGACCGGACGATTGCCGAGGAACAGGCACGCCAGCAGAAGACGACGGAACGCTCCGGGTCGTCGGGCGGATCGTCGCCGAGCAGACGATCGTCGACGTCGGTGTCGCGGACGGGCAGCGTCAAGGGCGAGGGCGTGGCAGCAGGAGGGCGACGAGTGCGAGCGAAGCGGCCGAGCCAGGACAGCGGCAGCAAGGGCGGTGAGGGTGCGGCGAATCCGGACCCGGCCGTGTTCGAGGCGGCCTTTGTGATTGACGACAGCGAGGAGCCGACGCGGGCCTCGACGCCGATGCCAGAGGGGAGCAGCGGCGAGACAAAGGAGGGGGGAAAGGGGGGAGAGGGCGGAGATGGAGGAGACGAGAGGGAAAGAGGAGAGGGAGGAGAGGGAGGAGAGGGAGGAGAGGGAGGAGAGGGAGGAGAGGGCGGAGAGGGCGGAGAGGGCGGAGAGGGCAGAGAGGGTAAAGAGACCAGAGAGGATGGCGCAGACGGCGGCGCCAAGGACGAGACGGCGAGCCGGACGACGACGACGACAACGGCAACGACCAAACTCGACAAGGCGGAGCTGCCGGTCGAGGTGCGTGCGCGGCTGCGGAAGCTGGAGAAGCTGGAGGCGACGTATCCGGAGCTGCTGCGATCGTATCGGGTGGCGCACGGGCGAGCGACGTCGATCGAGCCGTTTGAGCGGATGCTGCGCGAGAACACGCCGCTGGGGTCGATCCGCGACCCGGAGGCGTTTGTGGAGTACCTCGGACAGCTGGGCCTGAAGAGCGACATGTTGCTGGAGGAGCTGAAGCGGGTGTCGGGCGAGCGCGACGGGCTGCGGAAGAGGGCCGAGGCGTTGGAGGCGGAGGCGACGCGCGAGAGCACGGCCGACGGCAGCGAGGCGTTCTTCTCGGCCGACAGCGAGCTGCCGCGGGTGCAGGCGGAATGGGAAGAGAGGACTGGGAGGCTGGAGACGGAGCTGGCCGAGAAGACGGCGCGGATCGGGAGATTGGAGACGGAGGCGGCAGAGAAGACGGAGAGGATGGAGAAGCTGGAGTCGGAGTCGGCAGAGAAGACGAGCAGGATGGAGAAGCTGGAATCGGAGTCGGCACAAAAGACGGAGCAGCTCGGAAAGCTGCAGGCAGAGTCGGCACGGAAGACGGAGCAACTCGAGAGGCTGCAGTCGGACCTGTCGGCCAAGGCGAGCGATGCGACGGCCGAGGTGGCCACGCTGAGCGCACAGCTGCAGGCGGCACAGAAGGAGGCCGGCGAGGCAAGGGCGGAGGCTGCCAAGGGCGTCCCTCTGCTGCAGGAGCGGCAGCAGAAGCTGGCGGCGTCGCTGGCCAGGAACGGCAAACTGGAGGGCGAAGTGCAGCGGCTGGATGCGCTGACTAAGCAATTGGAGCAGACGATGGCGGCGGCAAAGGCGGAGGTGGACAAGATGGCAAAGGAGAAGAAGGAGCGAGACGCCAAGCTCGCACAGCTGCTGAAGAAGACGTCTGAACTGACGATGGCCAAGGCAGCAGCGGCGGCATCGACGGCATCGACGGCATCGACGGCACCGACACAGACGGCGCCAACACAGACGACACTGACGACTCAGACGGCACCGACACAGACAACGCAGACAGGCACAAACGCGTCAAAGAAGAGGAACAAGAAGAAGAAGAAGAACAACGCGGGCGGAGCGGCAGCAGCAACACCAGCGACGACAGCGACAGCGACAGCGACAGCAGCAGCAGCAGCAGCAGCAGCAGCAGCAGCAGACGCAGCAGAGCCAGCACCCTCCGAGGCCTCGGAGCTGACGCTGGTGGGGGCAGCAGACGGCGAAGGCGAGGACGAGGGAGGACCGGATACGGCGATGGCGGAGCTGCAGGCGGAGATACAGGCGGAGCTGCAGGCGGAGCTGCAGGCGGAGGTGGCGCATCTGCAGGCGGAAGCAGCGCGTCTGCAGGCAGAAGCAGCGAGCAAGGACGCACAGATCGAGCGGCTGGCACGGCAGCGGAAGACGGAGGAGGACCTGCGCGAAGAGATCGAGACGCTGGAGGAGAACCTGCTGGCGATCGGGCAGGACCACGTGGTGGCCAAGGAGACGATCAAGCGGCTGAAGGCGTCGGCCGAGATGGAGACAGCAGCAGCAGCAGACGTGGAGCGTCTGCAGGCGCGGGTGGCGGAGCTGGAAGAAGAGCGGGAGAGGCTGACGCAGACGGTGGCGACGCTGCAGTCGGAGCGGGAGAAGCTGGCGCAGACGGTGGCCGCGGTCGAGCAGGAGCGCAACGGGCTGCAGCTGGAGGTGGGCGCGGCACAGCAGCTGGCGCAGAGCCGGTTCAAGGACGTGGCAGAGCTGCGCGAGGTGCTGCAGAAGGCACAGCCGGAGCTGAAGAGCCTGCGGGCGGAGGCGGCGCAGCTGAAGACGGCGCAGGAGGAGCTGGCGGCGCGGACGGCAGAGGTGGCGGCGACGGAGAAGCGGGAGCGGGAGGCGAGGCAGGAGGCGACGCGGGCGACACGACAGGCGAGCGAGCGCGAGGCGGAGGCCAAGGGGCTGCGCGAGAAGCTGGCGGGCGAGACGGCCCAGCGGGCGCGGCTGGAGGACGAGAAGCGGACGATGGGACGCGACCTGCGACGGGCGGAGGCCGAGCGGACGGAGCAGCAGACGCGGGCGGACAGGGCGGAGCAGACGGCGACACGACAGCAGGAGGAGGCGGGCCAGCAGCGACGGCGGGCGACGGCGCTGGAGGAGGAGGCGACGGGGCTGCGGCGGGAGCAGGCGGCACAGCGCGAGGAGGCGGCGCGCAAGACGGCGCAGTACGCGAGCGCGCAGAAGCTGCTGGCGAGCATGCGGGACCAGACGGCCGAGGTGGGGGTGCAGCTGCGGGAGGCGCAGGCGGCGACGGAGGCGCTGGACGAGGAGCTGGCCGAGTGCCGGCGGCTGCTGGGCGAGCGGACGCGGGAGGCGGAGACGATGCGGCGGCTGCTGGCGGACGTGGACGGGCGGGCGGACGGGCGGGTGCGGGAGATGCAGGCGCAGCTGGAGGCGGCGGTGGCGGAGCGGGAGCGGCTGGAAGACGAGGCGGGCGTGGCGGCGCGACGACGGAGCCGCGAGGCCGAGGAGCTGCGGACGCGGGCGCGCGACCTGGAGCGACGGGCCGACGCGGCCACGGCCGAGCGCGACGGCCTGCAGGCGCGGGCAGCCGACCTGGAGCAGCAGCTGGCGGCCCAGGAGGCCGAGGTCGCGGCGGCGGCAGAGCAGACGGCCGCGCTGACGACGACGGTGGCCAGTCTGCGGACAGCCCTGGACGGGGCCGAGCAGGCGGCACGTGACGGCGAGCGACAGCGGGCGGACCTGCGACGGGTTCTGGACGAGCAGCGGCTGCGGTATGGGGGGGGGGGAGGGAGAGGACGACCGACGACGGGGACGACGGGGACGACGGGGACGACGGCAGACAAGGCGGCAGCGGCAGCAGCAGGGACGGCAACGGCGACAACGGGGACGGCAGCAACAACCACTACCACAACCACTCCCGGCCGTCGATCCACCGACAGCAGCAGCAGCCGGCTGTCGGCCTCGGCCGCGGCCACGCCCGACGCCGTCTACCTCAAGACGATCATGCTGCAGTTCCTCGAGCAGAAGGACAACCGGCTGCGCGCGCAGCTGGTGCCGGTGCTGGGAAAGCTGTTGCGGTTTGACCGGTGAGTGCGATGGGACGGACTTGGATGGCTGCGAGAACGCGCTAACAGTTTAGGGCCGACGAGCAAAAGTGGCTGGCCGCGATCCAGCATCTGGCGAGGTAGGGGGGTGGAGGTGTGGGTGGAGGTGTGGGTGGAGGACCGAGACTGGAGGGAGATGGAGGGAGATGGAAGGAGATGGACTGAGCTGGGTGTGAGTGCTGGGTGAGTGCAGGGTGGGCTGAAGCGATGGCTGAAGCTGTGGCTGGGATGAGAAGCTGGAGCACTTACACTGCAACTGGACAACGTCGCGTATGTCACGTGAGCGGTTGTCCTCTACAGTGCTCCAGCCTCAACTGCCTCAACTACCAACTGCCAACTGCCAACTGCCAACTGCCAACTGCTACCACCTGTCACCTTCTGTACAACAATGTATCCATACAATAAAGTTTCACGTGACTACCTGTAACACGTGCTCTGTGTGTCTAACGTACTCCGTACACTCTCATATCCATGCAATTAACACCATCTCTCAGATTTACCAGATTCACCCTTAGATTTACCAGATTCACCCTTAGATTCACCCTGATTCACCCTCACACCCTCATACCTCACACCCTCACACCCTCACACCCTCACACCCTCACCCCCTCACCCCCCACCCCCCACACTCACTCACACCGTCAACCCCCCACAATCTGGAATCTCCACCCCCGTCTTCAGATTCCGGTCCACGTCCAACAGCCCCCAGTGGTCCTCCCACTGCTCGTCGTCCGTGTCGTACGCCACCTTCCACGGCTCGTCAAACGCCTCAAACCAAAAGTACTGCGTCCCGTTGGCCAGCGCCTGGCACACCCAGTCCTCCAGGAACCGGTTCAGCTCGCCGATCCCCGCCACCGCCGCCTCCGGACAGCTCGTCGCCGTCGACCCCGTCCCGCAGTCCGTGCCGCCCTGCGACGGCCAGCCCGTCTCGCTGATGATGTTGCGGCTCGCGTTCGCCTTGAAGGCCGTCCCCACGTTCGCCTCCCAGAACTCGTACGTCCACGCCGCCGCGGCCGTCGCGTTGACCCCGCCGAAGAACGGGTGGATGTTGGCCATGACGTAGTCCGACGCCTCCGCCAGCGTCGCGTTCCACACCGTCCCCAGATCCGACGTCGCCACCGGCAGCCCCTCGGCCCCGTGCGCCGACAGGTTGCCGCGCACCTCCGACAGCAGGCTGCCCAGCTCGCTCGCCGTCATCTGCTCCCGGAACAGGATCTCGTTCGCCACGATGATCCCCACAAACGGCTCCGGCCCGCTGGCGTCCAGCACGTCCCACATCTGCGACAGCTGCCGCGCGTTCGTCGTCGCGTTGCCGTCCTGCCACACCCCCATCCAGATCTTGACCGTGTCCTGCATCTCCAGCCGCCGGATCGCCTCGACCGTCATCTCCGTCTGGTTGCAGTCCGTCCCGTACAGCCGGATCGTGTTCGTCAGCTGCGACAGCACCGCCACGTCGCGCGTCACGTTGTTCTGCGACGGCGGGCTGGTCAGACAGTCGGGGTACTGCGTGTTGATCGGCGTGTAGTCGATGCCCGGGAACACCTTGTGCAGCTTCGTGTTGTTGAGCAGCTTCTGGATCTCCGCGCTCTTGAGCGACAGCTCGCTGCTGTCCGAGTCTGCCGAGCTGCTGCTGCTGCCGTTCTTCTTGAGCACAACCCCAAACACCACTCCGCACACGATGCCCGCCACGACCGCCAGTCCCAGACCGACCACCACCGCCCATCGCCACCGCTTCGAGCTGCTGCCCTGTTGTGCCAGCCACTCCGACTTTTCCGCCCCGCCGACGTCTGCATAGGTGTGGGTGCTGCTGCTGCCCGCAAGATCTCCGCCATCGCCGCCACCACCACCATCACCACCGCCACTGCCGCCGCGGAGTCCGTTCTCCACGGCGCTGTAGTGCATCCCCGAGCCGACCCGGTTGCTCACGGCCGCTGCCACCGCTGCCCCGCCCGCTGCCACCGCCCCGACCGCTGCCGCTCCGGCCAGGCCCTTGCTGCGGCCGCCCTGTCGCCGGCTGTGGCCCGCGCGGTTCATCACCGACATGCGCGTTCCGCTTCCGCCTCGGCCGTACTCCAGCCCGTCGTCCCCGTCGTCCTCGATCTCGCTCGGATCGAGCATGCCCAGGTTCGGGTCCTGGCCCGAATAGCCGTGGTACGGGTCGTCGGCATACACGTCCGTCGCCGAGATCCGCGACCTCGGCGTTGCGCTCCCGGAGATCATGGCTGCCGTGCCCAGCCCCTGCAGGCTCGACCCCGAGCCTCGGTCCGGGCTGTGTCCTGCCGCGGCGAACGAGTGTGGCCGGAGTGGCGGTGGCCGCGGGTCGTACTGATACCCCTCGGGGGGGTCGTAGCCGCCGTATTCCTCGCCCGCATACGACTGTCTCTGCTGCTGCTGCCGCCGCTGCGAGAGGCTCCGCAGAGCCTGCAGGCCGCTGTCGCGGGCGTTCTGCTCGGCCACCGTGTACGCAATGCCGGCCACGCCGCCGCCGGCCAGGTCGCCAAAGTTGTCCGCGCCAGGCGTGACGACCGACGGCGGCAGCTGGTCCGTGGCGGCCGAGGACGGGTAGGAGTGCTGCTGGTCCCGGGCCCACTGCCGGTCCTGCCGCGCCTGCGCGTTCGAGCCGCGGTGTGCTGGGGGCTGCGGCGGGGACATGGGCGACACCTGGTCGTCACCGGTGTGCTGAAATGCCGTCATCAGCGTCGGTGCCGCGGCCGGCAGCTGTGAGCGTCGCCGGCTGCCAGACCGCCGACCATAGGCAGAGCTGGCTTGTGCGCCGGAGCCACGGGCGGCCGGCGGCCGGGACGGCGCTTCATAGTAGGATTCGTGTGGCTCGATTGCCGACACGAGGGGCTCGTCGTAGTAGGGCTCCTGGCTGCGCTGGGGTGACCGTTGCAGGCTCTGCCGTCGTTGTCGGCGGTCTGTGGTGCGCTGTGGAGGGTCGTACGCGTCGAGCGGCTGCTGTTCGTCCTCGTCGGACTCGAAGGAGTATTTGTTTGGCATGGTGAGGGAGGAGGGGGAGGAGAGGAGGAGAGGGAGGAGAGCGTGGAGAGCGTGGAGAGCGTGGAGAGCGTGGAGAGCGTAGAGCGTGGAGAGCGTAGAGCGTGGAGAGCGTAGAGCGTGGAGAGCGTAGAGCGCAGAGCGCAGAGCGTAGAGCGCAGAGCGTGGAAGGAGACGCGGAAACCGGTTTCCGTGTCGGCTCACGTTGCAGGAAGTGAGTCGATGGCGGCTGCAGACGCAGATCAGCTGGCAGCGGGCCTTTGTTCCCGTGGAAAGCTGTGGTTCAGACAAGTCAAAGTGTTTGGAACGCGGCAGGATGCCGACGGATATATGACGCCAAGAAAAGGCGGGCGGGTCTGGCTGCAAAGGCCGGGACAATGCAGAGGAAAGGGGCTAGGGAGAGGGAGAAGAAGAAAGAAGAGGAACGAGGAATGGGCAGAGGCTAGAGAGATTGTCGCAGATGGAAGAAGAAATGGTGGGACTAGGATGTGCAGCGGGAAGCTTGGGCTTCTCGTATTTGGGCTCGTATTGGGGGAGGTAGGGGAGAGCAGAAAGAGGGAGGCAGAGGGCAGAGAGCAGTCTGCGAAGGGGCAGAGAGAGTCTGAGACGAGGCAAAAACAACGAGTCTCTCTGGCGGGTCAGAAGAAGTCGAGACGAACAAAGAGGGACGGACATCTCGACGAATTCTTTTGTGTTGCCCCAGGAAACCGGATTGGCAGGCAGTCCCCCCCACCCCTGTCGTGCGGCTGGGCGCACAGGACGACCGGCGCAGTGCCGTCAGACGCTGGAGGCTGTGCAGTCCAAAAAAAGACGCCGGATGCACGATGGCGATGCTGCAGACGAGAGAAGGCCGATGCTGAGGACAGACGACAGGAATGACAGATTTCCCGGCTGGTTTACGAAGACGATACGAGCAGGAGCGACGGGGCGAATTCGCGATTGGCAGCAGGAGCGGCGCGAGGAAGGCGCGATGGGACGGGAGGCCCTAGCAGGCGCTATGCTGTGGGGGATGTTGGCTAAGCGACGACAAGAATAGAAGTAGCGCTAGCTGTAGGGAAAGAAGCATGAATTCAGCGACTACGGAGTGTACCCGTACGGGCCAAAAAGTGTCCATGTAGTCCGTGGCCCACATATCACGTGGTCCAGCAACACTCATCGACTTCCACATCTCCAAATCCCACATCTCCAAATCCCACATCCCACGTCTCCCATCCCCCAACTCGCTCCTCAGATCTGCGGCGGCCGGTGCTTGAGCCGGTAGTCGCAGCCGCTCATGCTGCAGGCCATGGGCGCGAGCACAAGCAGGGCCTTCCAGCGGGTCCAGGCGGCGTCGCCGGGCGTGAGCAGGCCGACGGACGGGATGTCGTGGGGGCCGGCGCCGGCGCCGGCGCCGGCAGCGTCCAGCGGCGGCAGCGTGCGCGAGACGCTGTGGGGGGGCATGAAGCCGGGGCTGGACGGGTAGGGCGGCAGGTTGGGGGCGACGCAGCGGCTGGCGGGGCCGTCGATGATGCCGCCGCCGTCGTCGCTGTAGCCGAAGCGGCGGAAGGGCATGTTGGGCTCGGTGGCGAGCGGGCGGAAGAGGACGCGGTCGAAGCGGAGGCGCAGCACCGCCGCGTACAGGTGGCGGAAGAGGATGCGCACGGGGCGGGCGGCCGAGAGCCCGCCGTCGAGGCTGTCGACGGCGGCAGCGCGCGCCTGGCGGGCCAGCCGGTCCTCGAGCCGCCGGAAGCGCACCAGCAGCGTGCCGGGCTCGCCGAGATGATGGGCCGCGTCGGCCTCGGCCAGCAGCGGCAGGATGGCCACGCCGCCGACCGCGGCCGCGGCCGTCTCCCGCGTCGCCAGCCGGTCGTCCACCTCGCGGCTGGGCATGCGGCCGTTCAGGAAGCGGAAGCCGCGGCCGCGGTACTTGGCCACGCAGTGCGCCACGCCGACCATCTGCTCGTACGTCGCCGACCAGTTCAGCGCCTGGCGCTCGCGGGCCAGCGCGTGGAAGAAGTGCCCCGCGCAGAAGCCGCCGACGAAGCACTGCACGTGCGACGCGAAGCCGCTGTCCAGCACGTACGCCAGCGGCGTCGTCGCCCAGTACTCGCGCGCCGTCATCGTGCGCTCCGCGATCCGCGCCGAGCTGCCGCCGTGGCACTGCAGCAGCTGCACCTTGACCCGGCGTCGGCGCCGTCCCGTCTTCTGCCGGCCCGTCGCGATGCTGCCGTTGATCAGGTACACCGGGTCCGGCCGGCTGCGCATCGCCCCCGGCACCCCGAACGTGAACCCGTACGCGTCCACGCCGTAGCTGCCGTTGCGTCCGTCGACCTCGCTGCAGCCCGGCAGCTGCGTGTCTGACTTGCAGTGCCGCGCCTCGCCGAACCGGAACGTCGTCGTGGTTGTGGCCGTGGCCGTGGTCGTGGCCGTGGTCGTGGCCGTGGTCGTGGCCGTGGTCGTGGTCGTGGTTGTGGCCGTCCCCGTCCCCGTCGTCGTCCCCGCTGTCCCCGTCCCGCTACCCCCCTCGGCCACCATCTTCCGCACCGTCACCACCTTGAACTCGACATCCTTCATCTGGCTGACAAACGCCTGCATCCCCTGCAGCATCGTCCTCGTCTCGGCCGACAGCGAGTCCGTCTCTCGCGGAACCGCGCCGCACTGCCGCAGACGCTCCAGGATCTCACTCTCCGGCCGCATCCGCCCCCCGTACTGCCCGCCCAGCAGCCGCATGGCCGTGGCCGCCGCCATCGTCACCCTCGTGCCCGCCTTCTTCGTCGGCAGCGCCACCAGCTCCGCCAGCCCGTGGTCGCCCCAGTCCACGCCGCACGCCGCCAGCGCCTCCATCATCCCCAGCACGCTGCTCTCCACGCACGGCACCAAAAAGTCCCAGCCCGACGGCCCGTCCTCCTCGCCGTCCGCAATCGAGCCCGGCACAAAGTACTCCAGCGCCCGCGAGCCCGACAGCACGCAGCCGTGGTCGGCCATGGCCGCCAGCAGCGACGGCGCGTGCCGGAACGTCGTCTGCAGGTAGCGCTCCGGGCTCAGCCGCGACAGGCACGGCTCGCGCGTCGCACGGCACGTCCTGGACAGCGCCACCGCCGATCCTGCGTCCAGAAACGACGCAATGTGCTCGATCATCTCCACGCTGAGTTTGTCCATCGTCGCCGTCGTTGGCAGGTCGGTGCTGCCTAGATGTGGGGGGCACGAATGTGATGGGCCGTCCGAGTACGGCCGCGAGGTCGGTGAGGATGGGAAAGGAACAAGAATGCAATGCAGAAGCAGGACGGATGGGCTGTCCTCGTTCAGCTCTTAATACTGCGTGGAAGGCGTCACGTGCCGAATGTCGACGCGGTTGCCTAGCGCAAGGCTGAGGCGGGTGCGCGTTACGTGGATCTCGTATATACATACTATGTATGCACTAAACCCTACGGCCCTACAGAAATGAAGAGGACAGTAAGTATTAGTAAGACAACCGTAAAGAAGCAGAGACAAGAGAAATCAGACAAGACACGTAAAGATGGGAGGAACAAACAAAACAACAAGGTTGGAAAGAGCTGCTGCCAAACGCAGTAGAAGGAACAATAAGGGAAGACGAGCATGTAAAACGGTAGAAACAACATTCATAGAAGTAAGACTACCTTTTGTCTGTGACGCTGACTTAGGCAATACGCTCGCCGCTTCCGTCTTCGACGTAGCTGCCAAGGTGCTGCAACGCTTGTAACTCACTCGGAAACGAGAAGAAGCTGTAAAGAAACGTACAAGATTTACATAAAGAATCCTCTTATGTCCTCGCCCTCCTCTTGCTGTTCATATTCCATCGAGCGCGTGCGCCCAGATCATCGTCAACTTCCTACCGGGCTTCCTTGTCTCGTCGGCCTGCCACGCTTTCGCCATGATGCTGTCCGGAGATTGCAACCGACTTGGGTTATGAGCGAGGGCGACACAGCCAATTTGGCTGCACATATTTGGGGAGGGGCCATTTTAATTTAACAAAAAACATCCAGTAAATCATCCTTCGCCACGGGCAGCGCAGTCACTTTAGTATCGTCTTTTCCTGCAATCCTCTCCTACTGCAATCGCATCGACCCTTCCATCGCATCGATCCTAGCATGGTCTTCAGTCCTTCATATCATGCAAGCGTCTCTTCGCCTGCGATTTCATAAAGACGCCAGAGACGCTTGCAAAACAGGACAATGGCTTTCTCATATGCCACGGTTTGCCACCCTATCCTACTATGTATTGATGCGCTCCAACGCTCTGACGATGCTTTCGCAGGCTTCACTCCTAAATCGTCTGTAAAAATCGAGCGCGAGAGGGATGCACGTCACAGTTCCCTCAGGCCCTCACGAAGGAGGGACCGACCGCAAGCCTAACATTTCCTGTCATGACTGGCTCCCAAAAAGAACCTGACTTCTTTTTCGTGCCTAGACCCCCCGCAACCGCCAAGAGAATTGGCCAACACTTGTGGTTCAGTGCATCGAACCTCGAGTTGGTAGTGCGCTGACGGATCCAATACTACGACACGCCGATAGCAGACACCAGTCCAGACAGTTGCGAAGCTAATAGGACCGACTTGGTTCTTGAGTTTGAACCGCTGTTTTTGCGACCGCCTGAGCCAGACCGTGACGAGGCAGAAGAAAGATGGCGGCGATTATAGCAAGGCACACATATCTATAGTGGAGTGCAGAAGCTGATGGTGACAGTGCTCTCTGCTATGACCGTTTCCTCCTTCCCTGTGTTGCTCTCTTGTTTTCGCTCCTTCCTGCTCTGCGCTCGGGTTTCGCGGCGCCTCTTTCCCTAGTCTTGTTTCTCTGCGCGACACACTATTTCCGCCATATTTGCCTCGTCATTTCTCAATCCCATCTCTCCCCTCTTCAAATTGCTACATGTTCCTCATTTCTTCCTCCTTCGTCTGCATATCGCCTCGTCCCCTCAAAAACTCCGTCTTCGCTCTCCCACCAGGTCTGCCCCCTGTCTGTCCCCGTTTGTCCAGATTTGGAATCGCTAATGAGAACCAGTCTGCAACTTTCCGACATTGACCCTCGTTCAGATGTGCGGGAAAGCTGTCTAGAAGTGTGTTTCAGTGCACCGCACTCGCCAGAACGCCTGCAACGCGACAAATCAATGTTCCAGACGGCCATGACTGCCTTGCACGTTTTCCCTTGTCGAAAGGGGACGGAAAAGACACCGACAGCAGCTTTTGCTGGTCCTCAGCTCGGAAAAAAGCATGCAGCCCCTCCTGATCCGGGAAAGGCACGTGACCTCAACCAGATAAGGCCCAGCTTCCAGCAGCAATGTTTGCCGACGATACTTCCACCTCTGCTGTCCGACTGCTCCGTAGGCCCGCTCATATGCCCGAAGACTCGATGAACGAAGCAAACAGGTGACACACTACCTACCTACACATGGCTACTTCCGAAACTGAACAGAACAGGTCCCTGTCTGCGTGTTTGCGCTGCCGCAAGCAGAAGCTCAAGTGCGGCGGGCCTGACCGCGTGCCCTGCGATCGCTGTCGCGCCAACCGGGCAGAATGCGTTTTTGTGGCGCCCCGCGCTGCCCATTCCAAGGCCGTGTCCCCCATGGCCCCGGACGACAGCCGGCTGGCCCGCCTCGAACAGCGGCTGAGCTCCATGGAAGACGAGCTACGGGGCGAAATCCGCGAGCTGCAAGCGGCGGTCGAGAGGCTTTCGGCCGATCCAAAAGCCGGTCCAGACACAGCCGAACTCAGTCACGTCGCTCGTGCCGTCCCTCTGGCCACCAGATCTACAGAGACGACCCCGCAGCCGGAGCAGGATATTGTCGGTCGCGGCCTTGTGACTGAGCCTGAGTGGAATGATTTGTTTTCATTGTCAGCCGCCCCCCCCCCCCCCCCCCCCCCTCCCCCCCCCCGCCCCCCCCCCTTCTTCCCTCTCCCCTCCGCGGCTCTTCCGTTCTCGCTGG
>JANSMH010000041.1:0-130952 GCA_029299595.1 Grosmannia serpens
GGGGGGCGTGGGGGGGGAGAGAGGGGGGGGGGGGGGGGGGGGGGGTGGGGGGGGGGGGGGGGGGGGGGGGGGGGGGGGGGGGGGGGGGGGGGGGGGGGGGAGATGGCGAGCCGGGTCGGAATTTGAACCATGTTCAACGTGGCTCCATCAAATGTGAGTATGGAGAAAGATTCTGGACGGGAACAGCGAAGGCTAATTTGTCGGTAGACAAAGGGCCTGTTAAGGTGGCACCAGATGCCACCCCTGGCCCCTTAAAAGTTGGAAGTATTCTGAGGCGATCATAGTGATCCCCTCCAACTGGCGTTGGAGCAGTTATGGCTCTGCCTGATGTGTTGTCTAACAGTACCCACCTTCGAGAAGAAAAAGATGTGGCGATGTATAAGTATCCTGCAAGGCCTTTATTGTCGACGGATAGCATTCATGATAGTGCTTGGCTGTAAAGTCACTAGACACACGCAACTTCGAAAAGAGTCGACGGGACGGCGCAAACTCGTTTCTTTCCGTTTGAGTTGCCGATTTCACAATCCAAACGCGCCAGGCAAGGCTACTGTAAGTAGCGCCTACAGAGGACCACACACATGTTAAGCCCAAAAAGAGGGCAGGGTGCCCATGTCAACACCAAACATACGCTGCCTTGCTCTGTCATGGGTATTGCTGACAAGCCCCGTATTCAAGAATTGCATCTTGCCATAGAACGCAAGCGACAGCTGAGCATGTGTTATTTTGAGCAGACTCTATGGAGCTGTGGTTACTGGAAGTGGGGGAATTTTCGGCAGCAGTGCACCAAAGAATACCGAACCGGAGAGACATGTGGACTAAAGCTTGTCTACAAGACAGAATTGAAAGATGAGCCATGCAAGCAATGCGAACAGCGCGTGAAGAAACAGCGCCGCCTAGATAAGCTAGCGAACGACGTCAATCGATGGAAACATGAAGGAAATAGACCAGCCTCTATCGAAAAGGCGGAGAGAGAGATGGAAGAAATTGATTCCCGCATCAGAAATCTTATGACGGAACATCAATCACGGGCAGGGAGTGTCTCCTAAGCGAGGGAAATACATTGACATAGCCGACTGTGTATGAGGTAGAAATAACCACCAGAGATCAAACTTGAAGACTATTAAAATTACATCTTCTGTGTAGTTGTGTGAGCAAGAAAAGCAGAGGAAGTCTAGTAGTGGTAATACACTGTTCATGCCTTCCGTCCTTGGCTTCTATCTGCACTTTTTCCCTTTATTTTCCTCTCCAATTTATTGCTTCGGTCTATGAAATGTGACCGCGTACATAAAATTTCTTTCATGGGACTGGAACCTAAGATACCTCAGCCGACTCCGAGGCGGAACATTGATGTAAGATAACTAATAAATCCAGAAACAGAGCACATGTTGATTCCCATCGCTCAGCATCTCAGAAGACGACATACAGGTGCATTGCTATATATATATACCTTTAAGGTAGAATCGTGAGTTCAGACGAGAGCCGCCGACGGCAGAGCCCGGTGGTAGGATAAGATTACGAAAGCGTAAAAAGCACAGACACCACCACTGTTCATTGATTTTGATCCAAGCTGATGCGGGAGTGACATTTTTTTAAGAAATGTTTCAGTCAACGCACAATCAGAGTGTTGAGAGAGGGGGAGAGGGGGGGATTCACACAGAATAAAAGCTGCGGTTGAGAAACATTTGGCAGTGGGCTTGAGGACAGCTACTGATGGTTGTATGAGAGTATGAACAATTGGTATGGGAGCTCTCTATACAAATGTGGCACTGAGTTTCAGCGCACAGACGCGTTGTGCTTCTAAGTTCAGAAGACAAACACACATGCCTACGTCGTTAAGCCTCTCAACTGTGGCAACCGAAGCCGGAGAAAACTGGCTAAGCGGGACGAAAATGAAGCTAGAACAAAGCTGCTATTTAGGGACTCCACATTGCAGAGCAGCTTGTGCACGTGGCTGTGGCTAAAGGGTGTTGAATTTGAAATGGGGCACTAAACTGTTGGCAAGCGGACGAAGTCCAGCCCCCCGATACTCGTAAGGACGGTCCGTTGTTTTGCTCTAGATATACCATGACCGCTATACGGCAAAACCGCTCGGGAAGAGAGAGATAAGCCGCGTGTTGGTCTGCGTGTTGGAGCTCTTGGAATCGGGTATATATGTGGTTTGAAGCTTTGAGACTGGGAAACAGATATACGAGGGGAAAGGCAGAAATGGCAAATAATCGAACTAAAAATACAAGGTATGGAGCAGCAGTCGACAGCAGACGTAACACCCCGATATAATAAGTGATAATACAGCTTACCACACACCTGTGAAGTAGGCTAGCCGTTCAGAATGTCGACTTTGCAGCATCAGCAAAATTACCAACGAAAGGCCCAGAAATAGCGGCCGTTTCGGGGAGAAAGTCCCGTTGAAGTTCTACCGTGTTTTCGACTTCGTCACCCTCTTCAATTCGTGCTTCAGCATCTGTGTCCTCTGAGGGCGAGAGCTTGGAAAGCAAACTCTGATATCGCATAAGGCGGTCGTCTGGGATACCAAGTGCGTAGGAGTTGGGTATACCACGCATATTGGAGGTGGGTTGGGTAATCTCGAAAACATCGACCATGTTGCTAATACGAGTCAAGAGTTCGTTAGCATTATTACGGCCCCATGGACACACCATGCGGATGCCCTAACATGTTTATCTTTGACCAGTTTCCACTTGATTGCCTTTGAGCATGAAGTACTTACTCTGATGTATGGGCCACCACCCTTTGTAAGGCTTCAAGTTCTCGCTGCACTTCCTGTGCATCGCCCTGGCCGTTCAAGTTCGAGTCGCCGAAGCTTCCATAGCTAGCTGCATCAGGGTCATCAAAGAGTAGCCGAGACTCTTCGTCCTATATTGATACGGGTTAGCCTACGAAACAAATCGATGTTTCCATCTAACTAAAAAGAAGCCGCCTCTCAAACTTCATACACAAAGCTTGGTGGCTGTTGCTTTTCTCTTACCTCCTCATAGACGCTTTTGCGACGGCTGCCCAAGCAGGAGCTGCAGTTTCCCATGCTCTGAGTAAAGCTCGGTAGGAGAGCTGTCAACACACGTGTCTGTCGCGAAAGAATAATACACGGAAACCCTCACGACAGATTCAAAACGCCGAAGTCAAATCATGGATGCTCGTGGTGGCCATCGCAACGAGCATCAAACAGTGGCCACTTTCTTGGGATTTCCAGGAGTCGGATGACGAAAACATCGGATAAATTACCTAAGCTATCACAATTTTTGCGGGGAATGTCTTGAAACTAAGCGATCCGATTGGACATAAGCTAGGTCCAGGGGTAGTAAACAAAGACGGCGCGAATTTTAGAAGATAAAGTTCTTTCCCCATTTTTGCTACTCTGCTTTGCAATGATTCCTCCTTAACCCCATAGTGTCAACTATGCCCCCCCTTCCCTCAACTCATATGGGATGGTATCGATACTGTATGCTGAAGATGCGAGATTGTCTTAACTACAACACCTAACAGTCAAAGTCCAGTCTTGGTGTAGCTCGTCTGGAGACCGGGCTTGCAATTGGGCTGGAGAAGTAGTCATTCAAAAGCCCATTGTTTTTATTCTCCCATTCTTGAGAGTAAGGGCTCTTGTGTCGGATTTCTAAGCCGCTCTTTTGGGTTGACTGGAAAACACGCAACGTGACTCGATTGTCTTTCGGGCTTGTAGACAAAACATGTGCCTGTGTCTGGGCAGTTGCTTCCTGTTCCTTATAAATTTCATTAGCGCACTTTCCAACCTTGTCGTCGTCCTTGTTTCATTAATGAGAAACAACACCGTCGTTCTTTCGTGACTCTTTTCATTGCGGTTTCGACCAGATTAGCCCATTCTCTGCAAACTTGTACATTCGGAAGCGAAGAAGCATAAGATCCGATCGCCTTTGTTTTCTGATCAAAGAATTACAAAAGAACTGGGGATATAATATACCTCTGCTATCTCTTCACATTTACCGCGTTCCGAGTCTTGCTTGGAGGGTGCTTGGTGCAGAGGTGGAGTCCTTTCGATACTTTCCTCCAAGCCTATACTACTGGGGAGTCAACAAAGCATTCTCGTAATGTTGAACTGAGGTCGGTGTTCACATACGGCACGGTGGATATTTCGAAGGAGTTGGAGGTCGACTTTCGTCGTAAAATCCGTGTGGCTTCATCAACATCGAAGTCTGTTTTCCCGCTCAAGCTCACGTTTTGGGTTTTCGTATCAATGCATGCGAACAGGGCATTATACATCGGTCCTTTTGTAGAGTTAGACATATGTTCAGACAGTCTGGTTGTCAAGGTCCAACACAGCCGTCTTACCACTTAGCGGTGGCAGCTGAGATACGAAGCTTAAAAGACTCTGGAGACCTTCTGTGATTGGTTCGGGAAGATGAATCGGCTGATCTACTCGGCCGGTGAACGATATATGTATGCAGGGCCTACAGATTGACTGTGTCGAAAATTCAAGTTCGTACGCCTCGAATAAGGTGGATGCTGTGCTATGCTGTGACTCGAAAATGCATAAATATAGTTTTCTCATCGAACCATTCACTATTAAAGGAAGATATTGCCTTTCCTTATAGATTCATAACACGAGTCAGTTAGTGTCGGAAAATCTAGGTGTTCTTTGGGTAGTGACGTATCTGTCAAAATGCAGCAAGTGGATCATACCAGCAAAGTAAGTAGGCCTTCTACGGAACTATTATTGCATTTCCTTAGGAAAACGAAAGATCCATTCTCATTAATGATAGCTTCATTGTCGATAAGAATCGAAGTGTCACGATTGATTAGATGGTTATAGCTGAGGGCAATTGCATCGTGGGAGAGTATTTGAAAGCATTCCATCGGAAACGCATTTCTCATGAGCTGTCAGAACTTGTGAAATAAAATAATACTGGGAAGCCTATTTATACCTAGACAGCAAGATTGCGCTTAGCTGTGCTGAAGTTAGTGAAAAGGAATGCTGAAATTCAAGACAAGATTGCCTACCGCTGCGACGGTGGTGACTTGGATTGAGTCAATGTTGCAAGGCATTTTGGGGACCAATGGCAAGGAAGTAATGCCCGTCACGGCAGTGAGGATTGATATGCAGGATTGTGACCACCCTTTTCGGGGGTCTGGTAATGTCCTGGAGCTGCGGCGCTGAGTCAAACCGTGGCAAAGTTGTTTCTTCTTGTCAGAGCCTATATGTTCGGATAAATTTGGGGGTGGAAGTGATGGCTTGGGGTTTATGATGATTTATTAGATACAATAGGAATACATTTCCTTTCCTACTTTGGGAAGGCAGATCTTACGTATTTGGAAGGCACGCTTTGCTGGCAGCTTTCGGAAAGTGCATGGGGGGTTTTATTCGTGCCAGCAGTAATATGCAACATGCCAATAAGCATATGCCTTCGTGCAATGCAATAATACCCAATAGCTCTTTTTGGTGGCAGAATTCTTGAATTACCGGTGGCAAAAGCGGGGTGGAGACAATGCCATTTTGCAAAGCTCTGTGGGGTTCGACATCGCAAAACCATTTATTTAACGTGATTGTAAGCTCTGTGTTAGATAATAAAATACACGAGGGTTTTGTACTTTAAAAAATGGCAGACAACTAATTCATGGTAAGATGCTGCTCATGTTTCCATGCGATGTCGTTTTTGACGCGATAAAGCTTAGGTGGCGTGGCACGTGAGGAGGCCAACCATCGATTTGGGGCCTGGCGGTAAAGTGGTCCATGCTTATTCGGCCAAGGCAACGAGGGAGCGATAAATTCATCACACGGGATATTACTCCGTACTCTATTCTTCTCCGGCTAAACTAGGTCGACGAAAACTTGGACGAGACAAGGCGACACCGGCTTCCTTCTACCAAAGACTCTTCTGTATGTCATTTCTGCCTTCACACCCGCAACTTTCTCACTCCTGTCCGCTCTCTTTGGGGGATTTTCGATTTCGTCGCCTGTTCGGCCTCCCATTGTTTTGTGACCATTGAACCCCCTCCATTATCTTCTCTTTCCATCCCTTTCCTTTCCAATATTCTACCCCAGTTCTTTACCCACGTCTGTTCAGACCCGGTAGCCTATCTGGGAACAGTTATAAGAACAAATCATGTGAAGCATGCGCTTGAGAAACTGGTGAAAGAAACCTTACCGTCGTGAGTGGTCTTCCTGCTCTCAGCCCAATCACCCACGCGTCTAGTTCACGCCACCGGCAAGCAAGCCCATTCATATTTTGCCAGTATGTCATTCTGACCGTTGCTGGGCTCTCTAGTTAGAAAGCCGCACGCGTTTTCGCCATCGAGCCGGCCATTTTTTATAGGCGTGCCTCCTTTTTAGCATCCCTCTCGTCTGACAAAACCTCGATTTGTTTTCCCGTCTTGACGCTTGCCACCATCTTCACAAAATGAGCTCGCCACCATCCGCCGAAAAGACTACAGAAGTCTCTCCGCCACGATCTAGTCAACTCGTTTCTGTTAGCTGGGACGAAGCCCCCGGTACCGTCCCCTCTCGAGGAGCGCGACTCCAGTTCGAGGTAGCAGAGTGTGTCGAAACGAAGACCGTCACGACAACCACAACAACAAAGCGGTCATACCCCCCCCTATATGTTCGCGAGCCTCGATCTCTGCAGTTCCGCGATGTGAAGGAATATCCCCTCGCAACGAAACCGACACCTCCTGAGCTTTCCAAATTCACAATTGATCTTGACAGTTTCCCCGAGGCCGATACTTGGTCGTCTTTCGATGAGATTTCCAAGCCTCATTCCATAGATTACGGCCAGGATGATTCTCAGCCGGCAGCAACGCATTCACTAGCCAGACAAACAAAAACCAGTGATCTAGGTGCAGCAAAATCCGAATCTGGGTTTGATACGGCACTCCATGACGAGCCCCCTCAGCGCTCGGCAAAACCCTGCAATGAGGGCTTCAGTCGAAGATCTACTCGATCCAACTCAGTGGCAGTGTCTCCCAATTCCAGTACGAAAAAGTCTCTTCTGACGTCAGGTCTTCCTGCTTATTCGGAGTCGCCCCGCCGCTCTGGGTTAAAAAACCATGGGCGCAAGGAGAGCAAGAACAAGGAATCAGAGCGTTCTACTAGGAGTACGCAATCCTCATTCCTTGCCACACCGGACAACTCTGGTACATTGGCAAGCGATGCTGATCGTACCTCTCGACTTCGTCCACTCCGATTGGGCCGGCTTCATGATGGAGGCGACCTGGCTGTTAGCCAAACTGCCTCTGTCTACGATACAGGTAGCCCGACGGGCAGTGACTCACATACGGTATTCAGCAACACGGTGGCTACGCCGCCGATTATGGATGCGGATGCTGAGCCATTTGCCGACGCCGACGAGTCTCTTCAGCAGACAGTGAGGGCCATGCACCCGAGGATACTCAGCAACGTGGGCGTTCTCGACGCTAGTTTACCAAGCCCGCGCCTTTCACCCACACTGTCTGCAGCCCACCCGCCGTCAAATTCACAGGACGACGATCACGATGAACTTGAAGACAGCACATTGTCTCAGCAGCTTGTTCGTCAAGATTTGCCATGGCCAAATGAGTCACAGGCTACCGAAGACGGTGAATCGACACATTTGGCGGCTCCAGAAGACGCATGCTTACAGCAAAGTCCAAATGCGAGAGATTTGGTCCAAGCGAAGCCCAGCATTTTCGAGACGCGATCCATGCTGGAAAGATTTGACGCTATGCCGAATGAGATGAAGACGTTCATGATGTACCAGTTCCTACGCAGATGTACGAGAAAAACCCTCCACATGGTTGCGGACGTCGTGAATCCGGCTCTCAAATGTGACTTCTTTAAGCGGCTCCCAGTCGAACTGAGTCTTCACGTTCTCTCATACCTGGGCTATCGTGACCTTTGTCGTGCAGCCCAGGTATCAACGCACTGGCGAAATGTTATTGACACGAATGAGACTGGGTGGAAGGAAATTTTCGACCGAGATGGATTTGAACTGTCTCTTGGGGAGCTGCACAGGGCGATCTCCCAGGGATGGGGATGGCAGGACCCGGTCGGGCCGGAAGGCTGTGAAGCTGATTTAAGTCAGCGCAATCGAATGATATCAACCGACAACGAACTGATCCGAGCGTCAAAGACTGACACACCTCACCGGATGAGGAACTCGAAACGAAAACGGGCAATTGCAGCGCTGCCTAGCGCTGAGCGATCAAAACGCAGGGCCAGTGCGCAAGAGGTCTCTAGAGACGAGAAGCTCCACCCCTGGCCACAATTACACAAGTCCGAGGGACCAATATCGGCTGCAAGTGCTGCTGCCGCCGCTGTGCCAGATCCGCAAATTGGCATCCCTAGTCTGCGGAAACTCCACCTTTTCAAGTCACTCTATCGTCGCCATCACATGATTCGTCAAAACTGGACCAGTGGGAAAATCAAACCCGGCCATGTTGCCTTTACTGCGCACCCGAGGCATGTTATTACATGCTTGCAGTTTGATGATGACAAGATCATTACGGGTAGCGATGACACGCTCATCAATGTGTACGACACAACGACCGGAAAGCTGCTCAAAAAGCTTGAAGGGCACGAGGGTGGCGTCTGGGCTCTTCAGTACGAAGGCAACATTCTCGTATCCGGTAGTACTGATCGCTCTGTTCGCGTCTGGGATATCGAGAAGGGACTTTGTACACAGGTGTTCTACGGGCATACGTCAACCGTCCGCTGCCTTCAAATTTTGATGCCTAGTGATACCGGCAAGATCGAAGATGGCAAGCCTGTCATGATGCCCCCAAAGCCTTTGATCATTACAGGATCCCGCGACAACCAACTCCGCGTCTGGAGACTGCCGGAGCCAGGATCAAGACGATACATTCAAACTGGCCCTCCGGCAAACGACTCAGAATGCCCATATTTTATCCGAATTCTTTCAGGGCATACTAGCTCTGTTCGGTCCATTGCAGCCCACGGGGATATTCTTGTTTCAGGCAGCTATGACAGCACCGTTCGGGTATGGAGGATTAGCACCGGAGAAGCCCTCCATGTTTTGCATGGGCACAGCCAGCGAGTATACAGTGTCGTTCTTGACATAGAGCGTAACCGCTGCATCTCAGGTTCCATGGATTCCTATGTCAAGATCTGGGATCTAGATACTGGCTCCTGCTTGCACACACTGGAAGGACACTCCCTTCTAGTTGGGCTGCTTGATCTGCGCGACGAGAAATTGGTTTCGGCAGCCGCAGACAGTACTTTGCGAGTATGGGATCCCGAATCTGGAAGATGTAAGAGCACACTTACGGCGCACACCGGTGCTATTACGTGCTTCCAGCATGACGGTCGCAAAGTCATCTCTGGAAGTGAGAAGACTGTCAAAATGTGGGATATTCAAACTGGCGAATGCATCCAGGATCTCTTGACAGACCTCGGCGGCGTTTGGCAAGTCAAGTTTGACGAGAGACGCTGTGTGGCGGCTGTCCAACGGGATAATCTCACATATGTCGAAGTAAGTATATGGCTCGCTCCTATTACCCTCTTGTCTCTTCTACTCGTGCCGATCGGGTTTCATGAGCGGCAAGTGGTCTAACTCTCATTTTTTTAGATTCTTGATTTTGGCGCTGTACGCGATGGAAAGCCTCCGGAGGAACTGGGAAAGCGCATACTTCTCAATGCGCGAGATGTTCAGTCTCTTATTGATGAAGAGATATAAATTTTGCAGTCGGCATATCGTCTGTCAGAGTGCCTAAAGAGACAACGTGCTGATTATTTCTTTACTGCACTCTTTTTTACGAACTGGCCTCGCCTCTTTTGTCCATTTTTTTCATCGGTCTCTTTTATCTTTAAACTCCTCTTCTCCCCCTTGAGGACAGCTGGAAAGGCTTGAGGCCGAGTTGGGCGTGTGCCCTGGCTGTACGGATGGCGACATGATTGACAACATTTTCCTTTTTTTTCTTCTGTTCTTTCAGTTTTCTAGTTCCATATATTTATCGACGAGGCATAGAGTGCATTTGTAGAGCGTCATGTTTTCTTTTTACCCGGCGTCTGTCAATATAGTTACGATATTTGCCATGCCATCCTATGCCGCCCTATTTGTTTCATTCCGGCGCCCTGATCTCAATGCAAGATGGTTGGTCAAACATCTGTCACATGGTGTTGTAAGTATTGTCCAGCATTTTCGAGTCGCTCAATTGACTCCATTGTCAGCTGAAATCGACGGCGGTCTTCTTTCAACCTGTTTCGTCTATCACTTGTCGTTTTGTCCTCCTCCATTAGATCACGAAAAGATTGCGATGCTATACCCGAACCATCAGCAACTGGGACAAAAAGATGGTAAAAATAACAACGGGGGGGAGAAAGAGCTTACTCATTCCATCGAAAACCCCTAACTGGCTATCAATGTGCCACTTAGAAAGAGATTCAGTAACATCGGGAATGAGTCCGGAGATGATATTCAGTGTGCAGGTGTCGATGAAGCGTGTACTTGCTGTCAGATAGTAACCACGCACATAGGCACATACGCCCAGTTCTGCCTTGAACGGATCTGTGCCAAGCTTTGCAGCTTCTTGATTCATACGGACGTCCTCGCGAGCCCGTTCTTCTTCTGCCATCTGCTCCCATGGTCGAGGTGGTGCCCGGTCTGATGCTTTGTCTCCAAGATATGCAATCATCCGGTAGTAATGCCGATGTCGGGTTAAAATTTTGGCCTCGGTGTGTTCATGCCGAGCAAGGCTATCTTTGTCCAGAGTGTAGAACTTCCGTGTCTCGAGCGCGTAGTTTTGCAACAACGCATCTTTCACAGAATGAAATTGGCCAACGATGAATTTTTTCAAGATGGACGACGCTTTCTTGAAAACAAGCCGTTCCCGCAAGTTGCTGAAAGCCTCGCATAACAGTTGGTGGAGCGTTGTATCCAGAAGGCGATATGTCCTATCTAGGAGCTGCTGAAGAGGCCCTTTCCATGGTCTTACAGCCTCCATGCAAAGCGAGTTGTACACATCTTCGGTGACTATTCCCGGCATCCCTGGCTTGCTTTTCGAAGCGATCACTGTCCGCACCTCCTGAAGCGACCTAGATTTAGAGCGAAGCTTGGGAGTAGAACTGCATTCTGACTGCATCTCTGCTTTCATTGGGCCCTCTCCCCGTTGCCGTTTGGATGGTGTGCTGGGTCCATGCGGATCTGAGCCCTCCAGATATTCGTCCAGCCGACGACGTCTTGCGTCGTGTGGCGCCTTTGAAGAAAATGTTGAGCCGATCGATTCATCGCCTTGTGTCAAATCAATCCGGCCGTTCATATCAATTCTGTTTGGCGGCGACAATTCGGTCTTAACGATGTATCGCGGCTTGAGATCCAATACCTCGTGCCGAAATTGCTGGACGACATCCCCCCACAGCGGCGAGAGAGAGGCACCTTCCAAAGTCGCTTTTATGCGACTGGCGAAATCGGCGAGGCTGCGGCGCACTTCCAATTCCGGATTTTCCGGGATGTCAGGAAGCTTGGATAGCTCCCGGTTTACATCCAGTAGCTTCGAGGTGACCTTTTCCTTGATCTGCGGCAAGCTATTCGGTATACAGTCAGAAACAAACATGTTCATACGGTCACCTGCATGAAACATACAAGTAATGTTGCTGCCAAAACCTACCATTTCGCGAATTCGGCGCCCAGTTGCTGAGACATAAAGGCAACGAGGCGACTAACACCACATCTATCTTCGAACTCCTGGAAGCACTCGCGCCACTCTTGATTCGCCAGTCCAGGTAGCTGCTTATTAAAAAAAGCCTCTTCATACGCGCCCTGGCGCTCCAGATCGTCAGCAGGTCGGGAAGGGTCACGCTGCGGTACCATGTCGTCAGGAATGAGGTTATGTGTGACTACCGGGCGGGCAGTCATGAAATACCCATGCCCGATGCGATGTTGGTCGCCACGAAGCATCGACGTCCACTGTGTCGACGCACTTGGGCCAGGCGGAAGAAGGTCTGCTTTTGTCATGATGCCAATTGTTCGGGACTGGGCATTCTGTGCTCGAATGATGGAAAATGTGGAAGACGTTTCCGGGTCGGCATTCATTGGAACAGCCCAAAGGATGATGGCCTGTTGATGAGAAATATATTTCGCGGTTAGATTTTCGACGACTTTCACCAAGTACTGATCTTCATCCTGTTTGGCACTCGTAAATACCCCTGGAAGGTCATAGAAGCTTAAATCTGCCAGACCGGGAGCAAGAATATCCAGTGCAACTGTGTTAGGACTAAACGCAGCTTCGTTATGAATTGAATCAAGGTCGAGTCCTTGAGAGCGTTTCCAAATTTCGCCAATCCCAGGTTTGTACAAGCTGTGGTCTCTGCTCGGATTTAGGGTGGCTCTCTGGGCCCATCGAAGAGTTTCTTCAATGCGAGTCGGATCGCCCAACGTGGCAAACTCTTTGATATCTCTGCGCTGCTCAAACCACGGTCCGAACGGGCTGGCACGTGTGACATTAGCAGGCGGGCGATATTCGTAGTCCTGTTGTAAAGATATACGACAAGACCAAGATCCACCATGCGAACCGGAAAGCCGAATGTGAACCGGACACCTGGTACAGGCTCCCTCACTGCGAGGCAGATAGATACCAGAGAAGCTGGACATCAGGCTGGACTTTCCGGCAGACTGGTCTCCAACTAAAACCAGTTCTGGTAGGCTGGTGACGTGCTGAATTCCTAGAGCCTGAAGTTCGCCAAGGGTGTCATTAAGTTCCTTCACCTTGTCGCCAATGGCAGTGAAGCCGTGAGAGACAAAGCTGACATTTGCCGCCGCTGTATTTTGAAGACGGTCAAGCATGTTTTCAGCAGGCTGCGACTTAATTTGCCTGACCTCCATAAGGACGGGCTCGTCATCGTCATCGCCAATGGCCATGTTATTGCTGCCTGCTCGGACAGTGTGCAACGCAGATCTGGTCTCCACGCTTGCTGTTTTCCGTGTCAGATCACAGCAGCCTTCCGGACGTGATTCGGATACTTACGGGCACCGGAGCGGGAGAACCGGCCCCCTAGTCCTGGCAGACTGCCGGAAGCGGCAGGCCCCTGTGTAATGAATCCCCCATTGTTGCTTCTGTCCGAGGAACTTATGCCCGTCATAAGTGGGGTCACGGGCTCTGACTTGATTATGAGACCAGCCATCGCTGTAAGTTAGCTTTTTTGGCACTGTGTTGCGGCCACTAGGACCGACTGTTGAGCTCCGATGGCCGGTTCGAAGCCTAATGAAGCCTGTCGAAAGCTAATGCAAGGGAAAATAAAGAAATTCAGAGAGAGTCAAAGCTGGGAGAGACGAGACGTTTACTGGAAGAAAAGGAGAAGAGAAAGCGAGAAGTCGAGGAAGGGAAGTAAAAGGGGAGGGCAGAGAAGGGAAGCCAGAGTGGGTCAAGGTGAACAAGCAAGCTCTCTGTTTGAACTCAGGGTTGCGATAAAGTGTGTTAGACTCAGCTAGTGAAAATGGGAGGCTCCTTAACAGTATCCATCTAAAAGGCGAGAGAATAGAGAGTCGGTGGATTGAGCTCAACGGTTCTCGGCAGAACCAATTTTCCGAGATTGCCTGGCATGGGCTTATGATAAGGACGCGATTGGCGGGGCACCCACATAATGTGTTGCCGAAGGGGCCAGCTTGCCATCTGCGACGAGTTCATGCCACAAATTCCCGTCGTCAATTTTTCTCCTTGCCCTTTGTTTGCTTATTCTGAGGAATCATGTCGCTCCAAATCCCGCACCGTGAGAGGCACATCAACGGCATCAGTGCTGTTACAAAAGCAGTCATTCTTGTAAGGCTCAGTCGCGTCGATGCGTGGTAGAAGCGCCCACGGCATCATCAAGGCTGGGAGGACTGTTAACAATGGTGCTCTAGGTGGGCGGCTCCTCCCGTGGAACCCGTTTCCGGCCACTGTCTCTCGATGTCCCAAAAGTAAGAGTCTCCATATTGTATCCGTTGCAGCCACTTGGCACATCTCCGCTGTAGTCTTGACTTCACTGCCTGGCTAACCGCTTCCCAGCCCCTGTTTGATGTAGCCGGGCATCCTATTATCTGGCACTGCCTGACGGCTATTGAAAAGGTGCCTTCTATTCACGAAGTGTACCTGATTGGATACTATGACGAGTCCGTATTCCGCGATTTCATCAAGGATGCTTCGACCAGTTTCCCCCACCTCTCCATCAAGTACCTACGTGAATATCAGGCTCTTGGAACAGCTGGTGGCCTCTACCATTTCCGTGACGCCATACTCAAAGGCCGACCGGAACGGCTCTTTGTTCTGAACTCCGATGTTTGCTGCTCTTTTCCCCTGAACGAAATGCTCAAGATGTTCGTCGAAAAAGACGCGGAAGCGGTCATCCTCGGCACCAGGGTCAGCGAAGATGCGGCGTCCAACTTCGGCTGTATCGTGTCCGACAATCACACGCGTCGCGTTCTGCACTATGTTGAAAAGCCAGAGAGCCATATTTCGAGCCTTATCAACTGCGGCGTCTACCTTTTCAGCACCGATGCCATATTCCCCTCGATTCGAAGCGCCATTAAGCGGCGTAGAGACCGCCCCGTCCGCCTTGCATCGTATCCATCGTCTGAGAATCTAGAGAGCAGCTTCATTGAATATGACGATGACGAGTCTGAGACGAACGAAGTCATCCGACTCGAGCAGGACATTCTGTCAGATATGGCGGATAGCAAACAGTTTTTTGTCTACGAGACAAAGGACTTCTGGCGCCAAATCAAAACGGCTGGCTCTGCTGTACCTGCCAATGCGCTGTATCTCCAAAAGGCTTGGCAAAATGGTTCAAAGGAGCTGGCTGAGCGCAGCGACAATATTATCCCTCCTGTTTTCATCCACCCTACCGCCCATGTCGACCCCACGGCAAAACTCGGCCCCAATGTTTCGATTGGGCCCCGTGTGACTGTGGGTGCAGGCGCTCGGATCAAAGAGTCTGTTGTCTTGGAAGACTCCGAGATCAAGCATGATGCCTGTGTGCTGTATTCGATTATTGGTTGGAACAGCCGTGTAGGTGCCTGGGCGCGGGTCGAGGGAACACCTACGCCCGTGACAAGCCACAGTACCAGCATTATCAAGAATGGTGTCAAAGTGCAGTCCATCACCATATTGGGCAAGGAGTGTGGAGTCGGTGACGAGGTCCGCGTGCAGAACTGCGTGTGTCTACCTTTCAAGGAGCTCAAAAGGGTAGGTTGTGGCCAACTTCCGTCCTGCTTTTTACTGCACTGATACACGCGGTTGCTAATTTACCAATTTACCTAGGATGTCACGAATGAAATCATTATGTGATGATTACCACACTTCGATCAGTTAGGAATGTGCAGGGAGATGCAGAAACAAGATATTGATGAATACAGGATGTCGCAACCGATCTGCCAACTCGTCGATGGCGATTGTAATAAGCACGTAATTTGCTACCAGGCCTTATCAAGCAACTTGATTTCTTAAATAGAGTACTCCAAAATGCAGGGTACATTGTATCACTGCTATGTTCTTTCTCGTCCCTTCTGCTTATTAACAAAAAAACAATATACGAACCGCCAAACATATGACAAATCAAAAGTGACGTGATCGGTATTATCCCCTCAGGCTCAATGCGGAGCTTCACATCGTTACCTTACCAGCACAACAACATACCAATCGATCCTGTCAGGCGGAATCTGGCTTCTACTCAAGCAATGGTTGCCAACAGAACCCTTATCTACAAGAACATCCCAACAGGACTTCCAGTCCCTGGCCAGGATTTGGCAGTCGAGGACCGGCCGATTGACCTCAATCTGCCACCTCCTTCCAAAGGGCTGGTGGTGGAAATCCTTTACGCGTCTTTTGATCCGTACCTACGAGGCAAAATGCGCGATCCGAGCATAAAGTCTTACTCCCCGGCTTGGGAAGTGAATGAACCGATTTGGGAGGATACTGTTGCTTCTGTCCTTGCAACCGACACAGACGAATTTTGTGTTGGCGATCTCGTCGTCGCCTATTTACCCATTGCTGAGTATGCGCGCATTCCAGCCAATACCTCAAAGATGCGGATGCAGCCGTCAGTCAGATTGATCCACAACTCCGGCAATCTGAATGCTGCACACTGGCTAGGTGCTCTTGGCATGCCGGGCTTGACGGCGTATTCCGGCTTGTGGAACATCGGAAAGCCCAAGGCCGGCGAAACAATATTCGTGAGCTCTGCTGCTGGGGCGGTGGGCCAAATTGTCGGTCAAGTTGCAAAGTTGCAGGGGCTACAGGTTATCGGTTCTGTTGGCTCTGATGAAAAGCTTCAGTTCGTCACAGAGGAACTTGGCTTCGACGGGGCGTTTAATTATAAGAAGGAATCGCCGTATGCGGCTCTTCCCAGACTTGCGCCACAGGGAATCGACATCTACTTTGAAAATGTGGGTGGTGATCATTTGGAAGCGGCTCTACTGAATCTAAATGTTGGCGGTCGTGTTCCTGTTTGCGGAATGGTAGGCTATAAAATGCTGTGTTGCTCTCTGGCAAATGTATCTCTTTACTAATAAGTCGCACGTGGCCAGATATCCGAGTACAACAAGACAGACGATGAGAAGACTGGAATAAAAGGGCTGTCTAGACTTATTCAAAAGCAGATTGCGATGCAGGGCTTTCTTGTCAGCGCTCCGGATTTTGGACCTGCTTACTACCAAGAGCATCAGGATTTCGTCAAAAAGGGCCTGCTTGACGGTAGCATCAAGGCAAAACTAAGTATTACACACGGGATTAATAATGCTGCTGAAGGATTTGTGGAGATGCTTGTAGGAGAGAATTTTGGAAAGGCAGTACTGAAAATCAAGTAGTGGGCTAAATAGTACTTATCTGCAGATATATCGTATCGAACAGAACAATGAATGGCCTGTACATTCGAAATGCACATTCGTGATATCGCCAATTAAAATCCGTAAACACCAGTATTTTCTACCCTATACTAACGTTCCATCTTCTTGAATGTTAATCAACTTGTCCATATCATCGACACAGCTGCCGTGACTGTAGCGCATCAAAGCAAAAATAGGAAAATCTGTGGACTTTTCACGCAGGTAGTCAAAGAGATAGAAGCCTCATCGCAATATGCGGAGGCGACAACGAGCGTTGGGCTCACCAGGATGATTGCGCCGACTTTGCAAAACCGGGTACTGCTGGTCGAAGCAGAACCAAATTCGGAGATCATGTCTCTCCTTTCTTCTCACCACAGCGTTTGTCCTGGTTTTGGGGGTTGAAGAACAAAATGAGACAATGGGACGAAAAGATGCAAAAGAGAACAAAAGGACTGGGAAAAATGTTGGTTATCTGCAACTATGGCTATTGCAAACGCAGTTTATATCTTTCCAAAAGTGCTCTCCGTTTACACAAACGGAGTCAAATTGGATGCACAAGTCTAGTTCTCGGATATTTCTACAGGCCTAAAGCAAACATCCGAGCCGGAAACGACAGACAGCATCCCTCATGATATAGATGGCCTTTTATTTTCGCGCGTCCAGCCCGACCCCCCTCTCCCTGGTATTTAAGTCGGATGTCCACTTTAGTGGCGACAGCGGAGTGAGCTTTTTCCGCTTCCAGAATGGCCATGTGGGTTTCAAGCAATGGTATGTAGACGAACCCAGAGAAGGGTACTCGACAGAATCCTTGCATGGAAAGCAAGATAGTGGTATTATATGAATCGTCTAACAAAAATGGTGACTTTCTGGCGCGGTGCAACGTTAGCACCAAACAAGATGGTCAGCCTTTTACACTGGAGGCCATTGGTTTGCAGGACAAGTCAGCGCTTCGTGCTTTACTGCGCACCCCAAAATTGACCCTGGCACGGGAGAAATGATCGCATTCACATATGCTGCCGGTAGCGATAGGAAAGATGCTTTGCGTTCTATTGTGGCGTGAACATTTTTATCAAGCCCAAATTGTAGCATGATGCTGCACTGACTAACCCGCCTCATCTTACCATTGACGCCACTAAAAGTCGGGTCCATATGCCTTCAAGGAGAAGTAAATCACAGAGCCTGGGGCGGTGACGAGGACTAATGGTATGGCACATTTCATAGAAGAAATGGCAAGCCAGAGTATATCGTATGGCCATGGTCAAAGAACGTATGTCCTCCAGAAAACCCAATGACTGGGATCCAGTTTCATCCGTTGATCAACTCCTTTACAGAGGCCTTTCATAATAGTATTGCTGGTGCTTAGAGAGCGAAGATGGTCACATACTTTGTGACTTAACCGCAGTAGATGGAATTGTGTTTTTTTTCTTATGGCCACCCAATATCACGGACATGTCGAAGGCCATTCTGCCACTACTTCTATGTGAAGTATTCTCAGACCTATGGGCTGAACGGCGAGTGTCTTTCGAATTGGCGATCGGACTGTAACCGCGATACTCCTGTTTTTGGCAGCCGCAAATCGACTCCAAGCAGCCGTATAATTTTTCCCAGTGCGAGCCACCTGACGGAGGAATTGATAAATGTGGTAAACCATTACAATTATACAAGAAATCGTGATCAGAACTTCTGCTGGTTCGGCATGCACATTCCAGAAACGTGTCTTCTTCGTGTTAGGTCGACATTTGAGGCAAGTGGGCATCTTACGATGTTTTCAAACCATCTTGATACGCTATGAAACGGGAAACTGAGATTCGACGCGCTGGACATATTCAACAGCTCGATAACTGTAATACATCTATTCAGCTTTGTCTATCCTTTCACGGAATATTTGCAGAGCAGCATAAAATTGACGCGAATCGACGACGCTCCATTAACGGTAATCTTGGGCCCGCCAAACCGGCAACAGACCCTCTGTTTTGGAAGTTTGTGTCTTGAAGAGGAAATGGTTTAGAAGAGATAAAAGGTTTCTTGGAACATCCACTTTACTGTGGTAATGATACATGTGATATTTGTACTATGGGCCTACACTGAATAAAATGTAGTGTTATTTGGTATTGTTTTCAAGCACTCTGATATACTATTTGCACCATCGCCTACTTAGTGAGCCAGCTGTAATGGCTTGCGAGAAAGCTGCTTTTGTGAGTCATGCTTGCCTCCATTTATTTCTGGCCGGTGGAAATCGTATCTTACCTAGACGGAGAGTTTAGGACCACGTTCCCCACTAGAGTAAGTCTTATTGTAAAAAAATTCGTACCACTTAAAAAGTGAGTTGTGTGTGAGTTTTCGGCACAGACAACTATCTCGATGAAACTGCACGCCGGCGAGCAAGGGTTTTTGAGCGGTGTATTTTTGGGGGGGTTTTTGCCTGCTGCCGTGTCCCAGCTGGTGGCATACGAGGGTGGAGATATATGGACACGTCCAAGTCTTGAACAGTCTGCCAAAATACATCAAACTCTGGCTAGTATAATACTTGCTGATATCATCCGCAAGGCTCCGGAAGTTGGTCAGACCTTCAAAAGCTAGCACGATTAGCTCGAACTTCGCTAGCAAGCCCTCTGTTCGCACTTTCGGTCAACCTCTCGGCTTTTCCGGTTTGGGCTCGCCTCGCGGGCCAGGCCACTTCAGGGAGAGCAGCACGTAATCGACACGTCGAAAACCAAGCATTAAAGCCACTGTTTGTGAATACCCAAACAATTCTGCTGTCAAGGGATGCTCCAAGCTTGACATATTGTGACCGGCTATTGTAAGGTGCATCAGAGGAGAAAAGGCGTTTGGTTCCAGAGGGGATCCAAGACCGCCTCTTAGATGGCTTTGTTCCGTGGGATCCTATTTAGTTGTAGTCGTTGGCGGGTCTGTTGGGGTTCTAATATGATAAGCCTAGCGAGAGATAACTAGCCTGCGGTGTGTGCTTATATTAATAAATGATGGGAAACGGCTAGGAATAGTTAAGGGCATTTTTGAGAAGTGAATTTCCTGGCTTTTGGCTGAGACTAGATAAGGAATAAGAAAAGACTAGACACCATCCACTTTGATCATTACGCTCTTTGTTTCCAAAAAGTTGTCCAGGCTGTGAAGCCAGCCCTCGCGGCCCTGGCCAGACATCTTGTAACCGCCAAATGGAAGGTCATGAGCTATGCTGGGACTTGTGCAGTTGACGCCAACAGAGCCGCTTTCAAGGGCGGCGGAAATGCGCATAGCGCGGCTGATGTCACGAGTGTAGACAGAAGCATAGAGGCCAAATTCAGTGTTGTTTGCCTTCTCGACGGCCTCGTCCTCGGTTTCGAACGTGTTGATGTTGACAACAGGCCCAAAGATTTCTTCCTTCATGATGCGAGCATGCTCGGGGGTGTTGATGAAGACGGTCGGCTCGATAAAGTAGCCGCCTGTGGTATCGAGGGTTGCATTTCCGCCAAGCACCAACGTGCCACCGGAAGACCTGCCTTCGTCGATGTAAGCGGCGACAGATTTGTACTGAATCTCATCAGCCTGTGGGCCGTGATTGATGCCCTTTTGTAGCGGATTTCCGGCTTTGACGCTAGAGAAGTGGCCGATGAAGGCCTCTGTGAAGGCACTGGCTACGCTCTTCTGGACGTAGACGCGTGAGTTTGCAATGCACACCTGGCCCGAGTTCCACTGGATGCTTTGTGCTGTTTCGGCAGCTGCACGCTCTATGTCGGCGTCGGCAAAGACGAGGGCGGGAGACTTGCCGCCGAGTTCCAGGACGACCTTTTTGAGGTTGGACCTGGCGGCCATCTCCTGAATCAGACGTCCCGTGCGGCCGCTGCCGGTGAAGCTGAGGACACGAACATCGTGATGGCGAGCCAGAACGGCGCCGCTGGTCTGGCCGTGGCCAGACAAAATATTGAATACGCCCGCAGGGAAGCCAGCTTCAATGACAAGCTCGGCGACGCGCGCAGACGTGAGCGGGGCTTTCTCGCTCGATTTCAGAACGACAGTGTTTCCTGCTGCGAGAGCTGGGGCCGTCTTGTTGGCCAAAAAAAAAATCGGAACGTTCCAAGGAATTATACCAGCTACAACGCCCACAGGCTGACGCAGGGTTAGAGCAATGTAGCCCGGCGTGTGCAGACTGGACTGGCCCTGGATCTGCCCCCAGGCTTCAGCGTAGTGTTCGTACTGGCTGGCAGCGGCAGCAGCGTCAAAGTACGAGTCGACAGGGCGGCCCATGGACATGGCTTCCAGCCGGGCAAGCTCCTCGCTATTTTCAAGAAGCAGCCGTGCAAGCTTCTTGAAGGGGACTGCCCGCTGATCCGGGCTCATCTTCGACCATGCTGGGAAGGCAGCTTTGGCAGCCGCTACGGCCGCATTGACATCGCCCTCACTTGCTTCGGGAACTACGGATTGGTGAGAAATATATCTTTGGAATCAGGGAGTGCTGGCTGGGCTGGGGGGTGAAGGCGCTACTGACCATCGGCAACCTTCTGTCTAGTGGCAGGGTTCCAAAGCGTGAATGTTTGTTCATTAGATGCGCTCACGAGCTAGACCACGTGTTTATTTTTAGTATGGACTGGCTGCTACCACGACGTCTTGGGCAAAGCTTAACTACCTTTCCGTTGATCAGGAGCTTGGGCTGGAATTGGACTGCCATGCTGGCGAGCAATGGAGGACTATCTAGTTATGTTGTGGGCGATACTTTTTTCCGTGAGCAGGTTTGTCATAACAAATTCAAGAACAGGAAGACATGGAGAGGGGGGCGAAACCCAGAGTTGGGAAGGCAGGTGTGGCCATAAGTACCTGGGGACATCCTTCCAGATAGCAGATAGCAGAGAGCACAGGGCAAAGAAGCACAGGGTAGAGAGCAGAGAGCAGAGTGTAGGACTCGGAACACAGATAGCAGAGGGTCGTAGCCGAGCCGTAAGCAGGGCCGCATTCGATAATAGCTGGTCTAGCCTGTTTGTCGGCAACTTGTCGCAGTCGACATCTGAAAAACAGACTGTCGTGCATACCGCTTCCCTGGTGCTGCAGCAGTTCTGCTCGTAGTCCTTGAGAGTCTTACCAATATCCGACAAAGACAGCAAGCGCCTGAGAGGCTGCGGGGCCGTGAGGGACGGACGAAGAGGGGCGACCTCCCCGTGATACGAAAACACGCTAATGATGCGAATGCGGGGCAGTGTAGATAGCGTCCCCCGCACGTTGGCATCCAGCTCAAGATGCCCTTTGTCGGCAGTTGACATGGGCGGCCCGGCCTCGCAGGAGCCATCCAGGCTTCCCAGGCGAGACAGGGTGCAGGACGGCAATGTAGGGAAGGGAGGCGCAAGAGGCTGAGCAGCCTGTATAACGCGGAAGGCCGGCATCGGGGGTTCCGTGGGGTAAGCGACCTCGGGCGAATTTGTGTCTGCATTGCATTTGTCTGCAAGTTCACCGTCTGTTTGCGTCGGTCCCAATACACATCCAGTCCTTTGAAGATGTCTTCAGAGCATGGCTATATCACTGCCGCATCTGGCAAGGCGGGGAGCAAGAGGCGAGCGCCGATGAGCTGCGACCGATGCAAGGGCCGGAAGACCAAGGTAAGCCCCGTCTTATGCATCGTGGCAGCTGCTGACACGTCTGCCTGACAGTGCGTGGATCCAGGTGTGTCCGTTCTGAGGCGTAGAGCAGAGGAGAGAGACGAACCCATCAAAGCTGACATGCGACAGTCCCAGGACCCTGCAAGTTCTGCGCCAGCATCAACGCCGCCTGCCACCTGGATCCGTCACGGCGACGGCAGCGGCCATACTACCACGTCTCGGAGGAGGAGTTCCGCTACATGACCAAGGCGCTGGAGCACTTCCTTCCCAACGTCGAGCTCAGCCTGCAGTCGCTCCGGGATGTCGTCCAGTCCCTCGATGCCGCGCTGCCGGCCGACCGCCCGTCTGTGGCCGTGTCAGAGGCATCGTCTGACTCTGTCGCTGTCCTTGACGACGATCACGGCGCGTCGCACTTTGGTCCGGGTCTCGTCAAGGCCGAGGAGAGCGCCGTGAGCATCAAGGAGATCGACGAGATGCACGGCAAGCTGGGCTGGCTGCGCGTCGACTCCAAGGGCACATATCGTATGAGAGAGAGGGAGAGGCCTTGCTACTTTTGAGTCCCCGAGACTGATAACATCTCAAATACAGGCCACGTCGGCGCCGACTCCGGATACACCTTTCACGCCGCAGTACGGTCGCTGCGCAAGCGTCGCGAGACGGACGTCTTATGCAGCAACGACCTCGTCCCCCCCTTCACCGCCGCGCCTCCACTGCCGCCGCCGTCGCTCCCCGACTTGGCCGTTGGCGGAATCTCTCCCAGCCTGCCAGCACAGCACCGCCACCGCCACAGCCACAATCACAGCCACAGCCACTACCAGCACCAGCATGCCAGCCTCCGTCGTGTGCAGATCTTCTTACCGCGTCGTGACCTCTGCAACCGCTGCGTCTCCCGCTTCTTCCGCGACATCCAGTCCGTCTATTGGTTCGTCTCCGCCGAGCACTTCTATGCCGCCCTCGACCGCCTGTACGCCGGCGACCCGGCTAGCGCCACACCCGCCACCCTCTGCTCGCTGTACGCCATTCTCGCCCTGACATGTGAGAGTGAGGCTGCTCGGGCCGCCGAGGGGGTCGAAGGAGCTGCTGCTGCTGCTTCTACCGGGCCGCCACCTGCCTCTCGATATCTGTCGCTCGCCAAGATGCTCGTACCGGCACTCTGTGACGAGGCCGATATCGACAGTGTCCGCGCCCTCTGTCTACTCGTTTGTCGTGTCCACTTCTATCGACCCGTTGCTGCCTTGACTTGACTCGCTGACACCTTATTCGTCCTAGGGCCTCGCTTTGCAAAGCTCCCTATTCAGCAACACTGCCTACATCTACATTGGGGCCGCCGCTCGCATCGCCCTCACGCTGGGCCTGCATCTGCAGAAGACAATCGAGCCCAAGGGCTTCCTGCAGCGCCAGGTCAACCTGCGCCTGTACTCCACACTCTTCCTCCTCGATCTCGATGTTGCCCTGTGCTACGGCAACCCGCCTGCCATCAGCGAAGACCATGCCACTGGCAAGTTGCATGACCTTTCCGAGCAGGTAAGATCTCGCCTGCCACACACTCTGCCTGATCTTCTGCCTCACATCCTGACCGTCTACTTGCAGATCCTCAGTCCCGGCTCACACATGCCGCTGCACTACCTTTCTGCCTCTTGCGAGCTTGTCCAGATCAAGCGCCGCCTGGACAGGCTTCTGTATAGACGCAACTCTGCCATCTACACCGCACCCCCGTCGCCCTCCGACCCGCGGCCCTCCATAGCTGCTGTCAGCGACGTGCTGTCTGCTCTGGCCAAATGGTATGCTGCTATCCCGCCTCATCTCTGCGACGTCTCCAAGGCTGCCCCCTTCCACCAGCGCTCCGTTTCTATCCTACACCTGCGCTACTGGAGCGCCATCATCTTTGCCACTCGACCCTTTCTCTTGTACAGCGCCTTCTATCCCGCAGGCCACGCTGCGCTGCCGCCTGCAAAGCGTGCCTCCTTTGAGGAGTTTTCCAGCACCTGCGTCGAGGCTGCGAGAAAGTCCCTGGTCGTATTAACCCTCATGCGTGATGCCGCTCTGCTCAGCAGCCTGGTCACCCTGGACAGTGGCTGCTTGATCGAGGTGCTCCAGGTCTTCTTGCTCGCCCTGGCCCGCGGCCAGACTGCGTGTTCCGACGACGTCCGCACCTGTCTGCACACTCTCCAGGGCATGGAACAGGTCTTCTGGACACATCACGTCCTTGCAGAGGTCATGGCCCAACTTGAAGAGAATGGCCTGCTGAATGACGACCGCAGCTTCAGCCCCCAGGGGGGCTCTCCCGGCAACTTCTTTCTACACATAAGTCAGCAGCAGCAGCAGCAGCAGCAGCAGCAACATGAAGACAGGTACGTCGATGCTCAAAGGTTAGAGAGATGAATAAGTGCAACAGCAGCTGACTGACGTAAACAGCGTGCCGGGTGTCATGGAAGCCTACTTTACTGATCTCCTCGATCCCCTGTTCTCTATGAATGACGATGGCATGAATGCCGGCCCCATGCTCAATGACTCTTTCCAGGGTGACGTTTTATTGGCATAGAGAAAGCAATGAATAAACTATCCAACAGATTCATGCCTGGAAAACCTGGCTAAAAACCTTCTCCGCATGCTTCTCAGCGTCAAAGGCATGGATCCAATCGTCGCGAGGGATGCCGATGCTGTCGGGATTCTCCTTCACTTTTGCCCAGTCTGTCTTGTGCCACATGTCGCGTGTCATCTCGCCCGTCTTCTGTACTGCCATGACGCGGTCATACCTGCACAGTGAGAGGGTCAGTCAGCATGCATATTCGTTGCCTCGTCTTCACCGCCGACTAATCTCACCGAATTTCTTGGTGTGTCCGCACCGCCGCCGGCACGGCTCCCTTCCCAGCCCGCCGTAGGCACACGGCCAGGCTTGCCCCATCTTCCATCGCCTGCGTCGCACCCTGAATGCTCGTCGGCAGGAAGGGATGGGCAGCGTCTCCTACAAGAACGATCCGGCCGTGCCGGCTCGTCCACGTCGGAAGCGGGTCGCGGTAGACAAGCTTCCAGTTAACTAGGGCTGGCGTCTTCTCTACAATGGCCCGACACATGGGGTCCCAGCCTTCGAGCACCTTGTAGACATCTTCCAGGCGGCCGGGGAGTGACCACGACTCGTCGATGTCGTTCTCGTCGCGGTGTGTGAGCACCCAGCAGCAATCTGAGCCGTTCTTGATCGTAGAGAAGAGGAAGTGGACGTCCGGCCCAATCCAGCCGTTAAACGTGTCGCCGTTCTCGCAGAACTGCTTCGTGCGTGGGTCTCTGAGCATGTCGGTGTTGGGAAACCATGCTCGCCAGATCGCATATCCGCTGCTCTTCGGCTTGTCTTCATAGCCAAGAACCAACGTCCGTGCCTTGGACCGGACGCCGTCTGAGCCGACGACAACGTCGCCATAGATCTGCATGGAGCAGAGTGTCAGTCGGCACTGGACCTCTGCGCTACCATCAGAATCCGCATCGGTGCCCTACCTTCTGTCCCGTCTTGAGGATGATGCCAGCCGTATCGTGGGTCTCAAAATACTCCTCCACAAAGTTCCCCAGGCGTATACGGATTCCCAACTCATCACGGGCGTGCTCAAACACAATTTTATGCAGTTCGCCGCGGTGGCCGTTAAAGATTGGTGCGTCCTCGGCTGCCACTGGCGACTGCTGGTGGCAAACAACTTCGCCGGTATCGTACTTGTGTACGCGGAAGCCGTGCTCGCGCAGATCAATGCTCACAGCTTGCATCCGCTTCGCCACCTCCCCGTCAGCCCCCCAGCGATGAAAGATGCGGCCGGCGTTGGCCCCGAACGAGATGATGTCTCCAAGCACTTTCAGCTCCGGGAAAGCTTCATAGACCTCCACATCGTGACCCTGGCGATGGCATTCAATTGCCGTCGTCAGGCCACCGAAGCCAGCTCCCACGACGATGACCTTGATTCCCGTTTTTTCTTTCGACATCGGTTGATTTTTCCCTTCCTTTCTTCTTCCTAGCTTGTGGCTACTTCGCCGTGTGTCTAACCTTCAAGGGCTGTACCCTCCTTTGGTACAAGGCGCTCTTATGCCGTCAAATGACTGGCATAGACGACAGGGATCGTTCCGACATATTCGCATTTCTCTCCCAGCTGTCTGTATTCGCTTGCATTTAACCGATGATACTGTAGTCTTTGTGCACCCATATGCCGAATATTGGCGAATGAGGGGACAATTAGCATGATGACGACGACCGTATTCGCCCTGTCTTGCAGATAATACCCCTCTTCTATTATTCACGGGTGAAACAGTCCGCCAACACGATGAAGCCGGGCCCGTCTGTGGATTGGCTGTGGCAGATTCGTCTAGACTTTCAAGCGTGGAAGAATCTGGGGAAATTTAGGCCCTCTAAGCGTTTTGCATAACTTCGCTTTCCCCAATCGTTGTAACTGAGTGCTGGGATGTCACATGCCATAATGCACATGCCCAAGGCGGCCACTTCACTCGATTGTCACCACTCGGTTAAAAAGGGTCCGAATCAGAAGATCATCACCGTCTCAGGATGCTGATTGGTCCACTGTCCACTTCCTGATAGGACGATGCAACGGTACCGCAGAAATGAAGAAATAATGGAAAGAATACAACGGCGGCAGCGACTTTGCATTGGCTAAGCTAGTTTTACCAGAAGGCTAATCTCGCGCAATCTCTGCCAAGAGATAACATTCTCGGGCTTTGCCGCGGGAAGAAATGAGAATCATGAGGACTCATTGTAGCAATAGCAAGCCTCGAGCTGTTGTCTCTTCTTAATACTCTAGTCTCATTCCCTCTTTGCCTCCCTTTGCTTCGCTTCACTATCAATACCCCCTTGATTACGGGCCTTGTCATCATCTCGCCATGGCCAACATCCGAGACGACGATGCTCCGCAGATGAAGCGCGACGTTAATGAGGTTGTGGCTGCTGCCGTAACGCTGGATGAGATCGTAAGCCGGGAGCACAGCTTAGGCTTCGTCGATGCCGTCAAGTTGTATCCAGCCGCCGTGGCCTGGTCCATGTTTGTGTCCATCGGCGTGGTGATGCTGGCCTTTGATCCACAGCTTCTGGGCAACTTCTTCGCCATGCCGCAGTTTCAGAAGGATTTTGGCTATCTGTACGATGGCGAGGTGAGCTACCCATTCTGCTCTGTTTAAGCCAGCATGCACATAGGAGCTACCGACTGATTGAGAGTCTTTCCCCGATCTAGTACATCATCAGTTAGTCTTGTCCCCTGACCTCTTCCGCCGCTGACATCCCGTGCTGATGCGTATCCTTCCTGGCAGGTGCTGCGTGGCAAAGCGGTCTCTCGATGGGTAATCCCATCGGTCAGGTTATCGGCCCCCTGGTCGCCGGCTATCCAATGGATATGTTTGGCCCCAAGCGCACCTTTGGTGCTTGCGTGCTGATGACCGCCGGGCTCGTCTTCATCCAGTTCTTCGCCCGGTCGCTGCCGGTGCTGCTTGTGGGCGAGCTCCTCGGCGGGCTCGTGCTCGGCTGCTACGTCGTCATTGCCCCGGCCTACGCCTCAGAGGTCTGTCCTATGGCCCTGCGCGGCCACCTGACCTCTTTCGTAAACCTCTGCTTTGTTATCGGCCAGCTGCTCGCCAACGGCATCACTACTGGCACCAGCCAGCTGGACAACCACTGGGCCTACTCCATTCCCTTTGCCCTGCAGTGGTTCTGGGTGCTTATCATCCTGCCCGGCATATTCTTCATCCCCGAGAGCCCCTGGTGGCTTGTCCGCTGCGGCCGCATGGCCGATGCCGAACACGCCTTGCGTCAGCTCACATCGCTCTCGTCCTCGTCGTCCCGCCGCCGCACCAATGACATGGACGTCGCCGCCACCCTGGCCGCTATCGCCGAGACCGACCGTCTCGAACAGGAACTCGAGGCCGGCAGTTCTTATTACGACTGCTTCCGCGGTGCCAATCTGCGCCGCACAGAGATTGCCGTTGGCGTCTACTGCTCCCAGGTCCTCAGCGGCATCTACCTTGTCAACTACGGCACATACTTTTTCACCCTGGCCGGCCTGCCCACCAACCGCGCCTTTGATATGGGCATTGGATTTTTAGGTAAGCACGATCGGCTGTTACAGAGAGCTCTCGTGCTATCTTCTTCCTGCAGCATCAGCTAACAACTGACAGCGGTCGGCTTCGTGGCTACTATCCTCTCTTGGTTTCTCCTTGTCCGCTGGGGCCGCCGCACTATCTTTTTAGGCGGCCTGGTGGCCCTGACTGTGCTTATGCTTATTATCGGGATCCTCGACTGTATTCCCGGCCGGCCTCGTGGTGTGGCTTGGGCCGAGTCCTCTCTCATGCTGATATGGAACTTTGCCTATGACCTGACCATCGGCCCTGTGTGCTTTGTCGTCATATCCGAGTGCTCAGCCACTCGTGTCCGTTCAAAGAGCATCGCCATCTGCACCGCCGCCCAGGCCATTCTGGGAATCGTCATGACTGTGGCCATCCCCTACATGATCAACCCAGACGAAGCCAACATGCAGGGCAAACTAGGCTTTTTCTTTGGGGGGCTGGGCTTCCTCTGTCTTGTTTGGACCTATTTCCGCGTGCCAGAAACTGCCGGCCGAACTTATGAGGAACTGGACATCCTCTTTGACCGTCGCGTTCCGGCATGGCAGTTTAAGGATTACCAAATTGATCACATCCGAGATGCGGAAGCTCTGTAAAGGTCGTCCATTGTCTATTCCTGGCCCCAGCCCCAACCCCAGCCCCCTTTTCATGTCCAGCAATGCTTCCGGCACCAGTCCATCAGCATAGGACGTAGCAAGCGAATAATAGGACACGCCGAGTTTGCTGCCAGAGGCAGCTTGTTTTCTTTCCCAGAAATGGCCCGAATCAGATACAGATATTTATCGTGCATACAATTCCAAGTATTTATAACGACCACCTTCTTACTTTGGCAATCTGCTACAGCTCCACTCTAAGGACCTTCACCTGTCCGTTCTCGTCAATTATGGGCTCTTCGGCAAATTTCCGCTTCTGCTCCTGGTAGAAGGTACTCATGCGGTACCTGCTCTCACCGTCCAGCGGCTTGAGATCGAGCAGAGCCTCAGCGCCTTCGCACTCAATGGCCTTGCCGATGGCGGGCGTCCGTGGCTGGATGTCACAGCAGAAGGGCTGCGGGCGCATGTTCAGGCCGTTGGTAAAGGCAAAGATGTCGACGTCGATCTCGCGGCCGCTGGCGGGATCGCGGGCCTTTTGGATGGCAAAGGCCCACAGCAGGCGGGCGACGGTGATCCAGACGCCCTGCTCCGCGAGGGCCTGGCCGCTACAGACCCGACGGCCCCAGCCAAAGGTCATGTGGCCACGGTCGTTGGGAAAGGGGCGGTGGTGCTCGCTCTCGGGAAAAAAGCGCTCGGGAAGGAAGCGGTCAGGCTCCGGATACTCCCGCCCGTGGTGGTGGATGGCCCAGACATTACCCTGGACCCAGGTTCCCTCGGGGATGTACCAGCCGCGGTAGTGGTCGTCTTGGGTGGGCGAGTGTGGCTGACCGCCGATAATGGCCACGGAGCGCCAGCGGAAGAGCTCCTTGACAAAGGCGCCCACGTATGGTAGTCGGTCGACGTCATCCCAGTGGGGCGAGCGGCTGCTGCCGACAACACGGTCCAGTTCAGCCTGGGCCCGTCTCATGGGCACAGGGAAGGCACAGCAGGCCAGGACGAAGGTGACGAGCGTGCTCGACGTTGTGTCTGCGCCGGCGCCGAAGAGGTTGCCCGTCAGGCTGGAGAGCTCCTCGATCGGCAGCTCGTACTTGGCGGCCTCGGCGAAGAGCGTGTCGGCAAAAGGCCGCGGGATGCCGACCTTGTCCTCGGCCGGCCTGGCGGCCTGCTGCTCGACGGCTTCCTGGGCGAGCGAGTGGAAGAAGTAGTGGCCGCCCTTTTGGTTGCGGTTGCCGATGCCGCGCATCCACGGAACCCAGCGTGGGAACCGAGCCAGGACCGGGAAGGTCTCCATGAGCATGGGGAAGGACTTGCCAGGCACGTTGAGGTCGGCAGCGAGCTGCATAAGGGCGATGACCTCCGTGATGATGGGGTCGTCAAAACGGGCCACGCGGCGGCCAAAAGCGAGGATGGACACGACGCTGGTGGCATAGCGCTCCAGATGGCGGACGTACGCGGCCGGCTCGCGGAGGAAGTCGAGCGCCAAGACCTTGCTCTCGTTGTTCTGCACGTCGCGGTAGCGACGAACAGACTGCACGCCGACGCCGAGGTGCATCAGCCTGCGGTGGATGCGCCAGTGGTCGCGTTCGGCAGCCGAGCGCACCCGCATCGTCACCAGGTTGGTCTGGCCGGTGCCGAGCTCGCCGAAGACCACCATTCTCGGCCGCGACGCGTAGATCTGCGCCTTCTTTTCCAGGATCTCGTGTGCACACCAGGCGTCGTTGATCCAAACCGTTGGGTTGCGCCCGATCCAAAACGTGATCAGGGGCGCATCGTATCGCTTCGACAGCTCCTCAAAGTAGATCCACGGCTTGTTCTCCGGCAGCGAAAACGTGTTGCCCACCAGCGGCCACGGGAACGGGCCCGGCGGCATGCGCCACCGCAGCTGCAGCATGCGCCCGTATTCGATAGCAAGGGCCGTGAGAGCGCCGGCTAGCAGCGCCAAAAGAACGCTTCCCGTGCTGAACTCGACGAGCGCCTGGTGCAGCTCCGCCAGGCCCAACTGGCCTACAACATCTGTGACCATGACCACCGCGTGCGTGTGTATCTGTCCAGAAATGGTGTTTGGTGTCTGGTGTTGTGCCCAGACTCCTGTCTGCATCTTCAGCCTTGGAGCATCGCCATCGTGTATATGGCAAAATGGCTTCCATGATATATCCACAGCACAAAGCCTTCGCAGATGGCGGGTAGTTACTTCCCGGAACGGAACTGCCGCTGGCTTTCCCAATTTCTCTCCTGCCGTATTTGCCCACACCCCTCCTTCCTTGGCTGGGATAGGGCCTGGTCGGTGCTATGGTTCCGAGAACCCCGAAATGTGGCCATCGGCTTCCGCGAGCTCGTCAGGCTCGTCTTGACGTCGCTGGTGCTATTCAGCCTGCCGGACAGCCTGTGGTCACAACTGGCTCCACCAGCTGGCTCCATCAACCCCGCACAACCTTAGCTCTTCCCCAGATGAGCCGTTGATCTGGCTCCACCCTAAATGCGCTGCTTTCGCGGATCGGCAATTATTCGTATCTTGCGGATTCTTTGTCAGTTAATCAGAGCAGCCTCTTGAGTTGTGTATGTTTTTGAAGGAGCAGTGGCATTTGTCTCCACAGAGCCGTCCTATCCTTCGCCATCTGCGCTTGGCTGCTTCTAGCGCTATTCGGTTAGCAAGCGTGGTGGGCTATTCGAACGTGCTCCTTAGCCGTAGTCCTTGATACAAAACAGCACATGGGAAATGAGGAGCAAACGAGGCCAGAATGGCCCAAGACGACACCCTTCCCCTCAATCCCCAAATTATGGCCATTGCGAGAAATAGGTTAGAAAACGGACATCCCGGAATCCTTTGCTATCTCTTGTCCTCCTTTTTGTGCCCCCTCATTTGTCCTATTTTCATGCTGCCGAACCTGTCTGAAGAGCAGTCTATATACAGGCACCACGATATGTTTGGAAGTAGGCAGCAAGTGCCGTCAATGTTCCGATGCAGTATTCAAATCCGCAGCTCGTCCATGGACATCACCCTATATCTACCTTTTTAAAAGCAGACATGGGTGCCAAGATAATTTCCGTCGCTGAGAGAGAGCACCTGGAATGTGCTCCTGCTGAAGACACCGACGGGACTTCCATTCGAGACCACTGGAAATGCCTAGCTGCCTGTACACTGGTTTCCGTGTGTCCATTTCAATATGGCGTCGACTTTGGCCTGATTGCCGGTCTTCAGGCCATGGATGGCTTCCTTGAGGTGAGCTTTATTTAGATTTTGCCCGTGGACTTTCGATTACTATGGATGTCATATGTAGTGTTGGCCCGGTAAATTTCTCACGCCACGCAGGTGTTTGGCTATGAAATACCTAGCTCAGACCCCTCGGCCCCGTCCACGTGGAACATCTCGACGGAGCGCCAGCAGCTGATCTCGTCATTGATGACTCTGGGTGCTTTTATCAGCTCCTGTGCCGCTGGCCCCATTGCTACGTATCTCAGCCGTCGTGCTTCCATCTGGGCTGCCATTGCCCTCTGCTGTACCGCCAACGTGATCATGATGGCGACGACTAGCATCGAAGGGCTGTATGCTGGACGTCTCTTCATTGGGCTGGCCAATGGCATGCTCCTGACATTCTCTCAATTGTACATACAGGTCAGTCTGCACCAATAGATGCTCAGCCACCTGCATACAAGAGGTCCCTCCTAACGTCTGCCATGCAGGAGTGCTCCCCAGCCCGATACAGAGGTCTTATGATTTCGTCTTTCCAGATTTGGACCTCCATCGGTACTCTTGTTGGGACCGTCGTCGACAACTTTACAAGTCCTCTTGGAGGGCGCAAGTCATACCTGATTCCTCTGGGGATCGTCTATGTCATGCCCGTGTTTCTGTTCTTCGGCCTGTTCTTCATTCCGGACTCGCCTCGCTGGCTGATGCAGCATGGGAAAGTGGAGCAGGCTCGGAAGTCTTTGCGCTGGCACCGTCCGCATTCAGATGCCAAGGTCGAAAAGGAGGCTGGCGAGATACAGAAGGCGTTGCTGATGGAGACGGATCTAAACCAAGGCATCCGATTCCTCGAAATATTCAGAGACCCCATCGATCGACGTCGTACCATACTCGCCATTGCGGCCTTGTCTACACAGGGCGCCTCGGGTGCCATGTATATCATCTGTGAGTTGTGGTTGAAGCCAATCCGCTCCCGGTCCTGGTTGTTTTCGGCTATTGCCATGTCAGTGCCCTTGCTGACAGCCATTCCACAATGGACAGCCTATGGAACCTACTTCTTCAAAGTGGCCGGCATTGATAACCCGTTCCAGAATGCCTGCATTCTCACCGCCGTCGGCGTCGTGGCGATCGTCATCAACTCGATTGTCACTGTCCGCTTAGGCCGACGACGCGTGTTTCTTACCATTGGACTTGCCATCTGCGGAATTTCTCAGCTTCTAACGGCTGTCATCTGGACCGTCAAACCTGGGTCCCAAGACACAGGCAAGGGCATCGTTGCACTTGCAGTCGTGTACATTATCGGATACAACGTAAGTACTGTTCTTGCTTACCAAGTCTTGTCTTCCTCTTCATGAACCGTGCTGTTTAGAAACTCAAACAAAGCCTTTACCTTTTCTGATTTACATAGGGAATGGTTGCCGCCTATGCCTGGATGTCGGGCGGCGAGCTTCCTTCGCAACGACTCCGATCGCACACATTCGGACTAGCAGCCGCCTCTGGATTTCTACTTGCGTGGCTCGCTTCGTTCACAGCCCCGTATTTCATCAACGATTCATCTCTGAACTGGGGGCCCAAGTACGGCTACATTTGGTTTCCATCCTGCATGATTGCTGCGTAAGTTTTTTCTAAGAGTTTATGTCTCACGTTTCATACATACCATGACGAAAGAGAGTGTCTAACCCTTTTCCCAGAGCGTGGGTCTACTTCTTCCTCCCGGAAGTCCAAGGACGTACTCTTGAAGAGATTGATGAAATGGTAGGGCGCCATGGTCCCATTCTCCAAAAGTCGTTGTGTTCGGCTGACAGTGACAAACGCAGTTCCAAGCAAAACTTCCGGCACGGAAGTTTCGCAAGTACCAATGCGTTGGCCAGGAAAACAGTGACGCAAAGAGGGATATCACCAACGTCCATGAGACGGCATGGCATGGCGGAGCCTTGACAGCCGAAGTGAGCACTGCCGTCTCGTGATAGTTGTGGTCCGCATTTTTGGGGTGCGCGAAACGTTTAAGAGTGGGAATAGTCGTCTTGCAGCAGAAGGTTCATCTAAATATTTCGTTACCAATAACATCAAGCATGTAAACGCTATATGCAATTCGTGAGAGGGGGTTTCGCAAGAGAAGCCGGACATCTGCATCACAGATAAAGATGCCATGCAAGATCACGAATCATGGGCCTCAAACAAGCACCACCAACGGATATCTTGTGATAGCCACCGGCACCGTCCAGCTCCCAGTGCTGGAGCTTCTTCCGGTTCTTCCATATGACAATGTGCAGACCGCCGAGGTGGTTCTCTATAGAACGTGGTGTCCGTTCGTTCACGAACAGAATGCAGATGGCGCGTCGCTGCGATAGGGCAAGGCTTTTATCGCGCAGAAGATAGCGTTCCATGATCTGAGTATTCCCAAACGACCAGACGTCGAGGCAGAACGGCAGAATGGCAGTCTCGTGGTACAGCTGCCGACACGAAAAGGATCGGCGGGTGACCATGGTACCTTTGCACTTGGGGAAATATAATTCTGGAATATTACAGGCCAGGGGTCCTGGCTGTATTAGCAGTTAAACGAAGCTACGGCATAAGCTCGCCATCCCATCTCCCCGAATTGTCGTCCCCATCTACCTTCTCTGTATCGCAACATGCGCAACGGGCCACAGCCACGGCGGTATGCCGGCGGCCACATACAGAGTGCCCCTCCGCCGGACTCTTTTACAGACACGTCGTCCTTCCTCCGGCTGCCTGCCGAGATCCGCAATCAAATATATTATATTGCCTTCACCGTTGGCCAGATACGCATTCGGTACTGTCTGTGGCACCACCGCAAACGTATTGAAAAGGGGAAGCACTACACTGAGACCATCCGGGTTGGCTACTACGCAGTCTTTCTGAGAGCCCCCCGCTGTCCCGCTAGTCCCTAACAATTATCGGTCTTACACGTGCCACATACATTTTACAGGTGGTTGCTCTTGACGACCTAAAGTCGGCACATTCAATTCGGGAGATACTCATCCTCATCATCCCTTTATCGACTACTTCAATATAGCGCATCAATGGCCCAAATCATCCGCGCTCCCCAAAGACAGCCGTTCTCGCACAAGGCAGTATTGTTTCTGGCCGGGACAACTGCTACACACGGCCAGGAAGACTGGCGTCGAGTTGTTGTGGAGGCTATCAAGGGATATCCAGTGACCGTTCTCGACCCGGTCCGCACGGACTGGGACGCCTCGTGGGTGGAGGATGCTAGATTGGACCCTTTCCGCAGCCAGGTCGAGTGGGAGCTCGACATGCAAGAAGAGGCCAACACGATCGCGATGTTCTTCGACCCAAGCAAAGAAGGCATGATCAGCCTGCTAGAACTGGGCCTATGCGCCCGCTCGGGCAAGGCGATTGTAGCATGTCCGCATGGCTACGTCAAGCGCGGAAACGTCCAGCTTGTCTGTCAGCGGTTTGGAATTTGCGTGGTAGACAGTGTCGAGCAACTCGTGCAGGCGGTAGTTGATAGGATTTCACACGAGACGGGGGAGGTATGTACGAGTATCTTGGGGCAAATTTGAAATGTGGGCCCTATTCCCACTACTGCCCAATCGATGGCGTATTTTTGTTTCTTACGTGCTGCCGTCAACCTAGGCGACTACTGAACAAACCCCACCTGTCCACATTGCATTTCTTTATTTTATCCCTCCGCTACAACAACGCTCGTTGCGCTTCCTTGCCGGCCGTCATTTTGGATACTTGTGTTGGAGCATCCGTCGAGGCTACATGAAATATGGACGACCAGTTTGGAGGCCGAACCGATGACGATCTGTTTGCCGACGATTTTGAGCCCGTCGAGGCAGCAGTAGTTGGGGCCGGTTCTTTGGCCAAGGCTGTCAAGGCTGACAGCGCCGCGAAGCCGACCATCCCTCCCGCCCCGACTGCTCGACCGGCACCGAAGGCTGCGCCAGCAAAGATTACACCGCCAAAGACAGCACCGGCCAGGGCAGCACCGGCGAAGTCGACCTCGGCAAAGGCAACCCCTCCAAAACGTCACGCGCCAGTCAAGGCAAAGAACACGCCTGCGTCGCATGCCTCTGCGGCCACGGATACCAGACAGCAGCCGTCTCCGCAGATGTCCGAGCAGCATGGGGCTGCGCCCCCGCCGTCGCTCGCCCAGTCACGGCATAACAATCCTGCCAGCTCGCCTCGGCCGGGCGCCGTCAGCCGGCCGGGTGGAAGGGCCGCAAACGGCCAGGCCGAGAAGAATGGGAAGATCGAAAAGACCGAGAAGGCAGAGAAGGGCGAGAAGAGTGGGATAGACGGCAAAGGCGACACTGACGGTAGGGACGTGAAGAACAATGCCAACGAGGCTGCCAAAGCCAACGCAGAGAACGACGACAAAAGCAATGGACACACGCCAAACGGCCTGAAGCAGGCTGCAGCCAACGCGGCTGCGGCGCCGAAGCTGCCGGGAAAAACTGGAGAGCCCAACATGCGGCTGCAGTCGGGCGCAAACCCGCGTGCGAAACTGACGGACGCCGAGCTCAACGCGAAAATGGAGGCGATGCGCATCGCGTCGGCAGAGAAGGCGCGGCGGTTCGAACAGGCGCAGCGCGACGAGCGCGACCACGAGATCGCGTTCACGCGGGGCATGGAGGAGGCACGCCGCCGCAAGGCCGCCGAGGAGGACAAGCGACGCCGCAACGAGGAAGACCGGCGCCGCATGGACGAGGAGCGCGCGCGCAACCGGGACAGGAAGCTGAAGGCGATGGGGATGAAGGACAGTAGCTGGGACGAGGGCAAGGAGGCGCCGCCGGTCGACGACGACCAGCGGCGTCGGGGCGGTGGCTTCCGTGGCGCACACGGTGGCATGCGCGGATCCAGGCATGCGGGCGGCATACTGCCCATCGCCCATGTCAACAACGTCCTGGGCGACAGCGCCGTGGCGGCCACAGACAGCGCCGCCGCATCGCCGGCTGCAGCAAGAGGGTCCCAGTCGGGCGAGTTCCGGGGCCGGGGCGGCCGAGGTCGGGGACGGGGACGTGGTATTGGCAATGGCCGCAACATTGGCGGTCGCGGAGGCGACGGACGTGTGGCTTTTGACGACGTTTTCGGCAACGGAGCAGGCGTCGCAGAGTGGGTGCAGGGACAGCCTGACCCGTCAGCCATGGCCCCCCCTGGGGCCTCTGCGCCCGAGCTGTCCGTCGAAGAGTTTCCCGCTCTCCCAGGTAGCAATGCCCGGAACGGTAAGAAGCCGGCCGTACCTGATGCTGCCACTGCTGCCACTGCTGCCACTGCTGCCGCCTCTATTGTTCCGCCGCTCGAACCGGCTCTGGGGACGTGGGATGAAGAGGTCGCTGCCATGGATGCCGAGCTGGCGGCCGCGGCGGCCGCGAAGAATGGCCAGTAGCGGCGGGAGCGGAAGAGGAAGCAGGTTGCAGATCCGGTTGGCTCTCCCGGTCTTGGTTACAGATTTTAAAGTTGCAAAATTGGTAATGCCGTATACCCAGAAACGAAATTTGGCACAACATTCAGTATTGATGGATGTGAAGGATGCGAAGCCTGTCCAATCACTAGAGAAGAGAAGATGGACCACGCCTCTTTGCTCACTACAGAACTTCCCTGGCTGCCGAGACTCCGTCCGATGCCAAACACGGACAACATGACATGGAAATGAAAAAAGAGAAAAGAAAGCAGAACAAGACAGGCAGCAGAGGACAGCAGCACCTCACCACCGGGGCCTGTTCCTAGTCCTTCCGCCGCCCCGTGGCCCTCTTGACCGTCCCCATGCGCCATCTCCATAGCCGCCGCCCGATCCTGGCGGCACGCCCCCGTCGTCACCATCGGCACCCATGGGTGGTCGCCCCTTGGACCGCAGCTCCTTGGAAAGGGCGTCGTATGTCTTGCGCATCTGAGCATAGCCTAGATGCATCTTTCCGTAGAAATGGTCCGCCAGCCGGCGGTCGTTGTCCAGCCGGCTCAGGTATGCGCCGCACACGTCACACACCTGAAGCTTCTGGTGGCCCGATGGGCCGCTGGTGTCGCTCAGAGCCTTGAGCTCCTTCTCGCGCTCTGTCTTGGCCTGCGTCGCCTGCTTGACGCGGAAGAGCTCGTCCAGGCCGGGTCCGACAAGGCCAGCCTCCCCGAGCACCTCCACCTCCACAAGGCCGTTGGCAATGGTGCTCTTGAGCTCGCTGATCGTCTTCAGCAGCTGGTTTGTCTGCCGGATCTCGTCCGGCGTCTTCTCCAGCCGGCGCTGTGCCGCCTCGATGCGCCGGTTGCAGTCCTCAATGTACTTCTGCAGGTCGCGCATGTAGTCGTAGTCAAACCCGTGCTTGGACCTTTCGCTCGGCGACAACGCCTCATATTCCTCCTTCAGCGCATCCGAATGCACCTTGGGACACAGCCCGAGGTCTTGTTTGGTGTTGGTGAACAGGTCGTGGGGACAAGTGCCGGCGATGTAGGACCGGCATACCTTTGGATCGTTCAGGGACAGTTGCGTGCTACGGGAGCTTATGCCTCCGCCCATGAGCTGCTCTGAAAGGAGGAGGAAGGCGGTTAGCAGGCATGGTAATGTCGAAGAGAGGACGAGAGAGAGAGTGTGTGTCAAGAGTTTAGGCGGGTAGGCCACCTACCCAAGAGCTTCCGTTGCTCAGCCGCCATAATGCCGACTTGATTACCAGCAAAGAATTGAGTCGTTGGGTGAGGCAGCTTCTGTTCACTCCAGCCCGTGGAGAAGCGGTGGTACTGCAGTATGTGGCGGTCGGGGAGTGCGATAGTAACATATGTTGGGTCCACCAGTGAGAAGACGCGGCGAAATTTTGGACACTGCGATAGCGCGCCGTGCCTCAGGACAAATTCCTCCAGCCGTGTCAATAAGGCTGTCAAGAGCGGGGCATATTTAGCCAATCAGAGAAGGATGGCTATGGGTGGGTCTAGGCTAGGTCTGCGAATCCGTAAAATAACACAGTTACTCCTAGTTACTCCTCAGCGTCGTCACCGACAGCGATCTCCTCCCAGCGTCCTCTCAGCGTCCTCCATGGGGTGCAGACACTAAAAATGCGGCACGTTCTCGGTCTTCTGGTCGGATTCCTCTGTTGTTTGGTGCCTGCCTCGGCTACAGACTACCACGAGCAGCTCGTGCTGCAGCCGTTGCCTCTATCGGCGCTCTTGGCGAGCTTCAACTTCCGATCCAACATCACTGTCTCCGAGTTCGAAGCGCACAACTTCCAGTTCTTCCCTCGTTCCCTCGGCCAAATCCTCCAGTTTGCCGGCACGCGGGAGCTCCACCTGCGCTTCAGCCTCGGACGCTGGGATGCAGAGAACTGGGGCGCCCGCCCGTGGGCCGGAACAAGAGAAGGAGGCACGGGGGTCGAGCTCTGGGCCTGGCTAGATGCCGAGACAGACGAGCAGTGAGTCGTGCGACGGCAGTCGCCCGTCTGTCTGTCCAGGGGCTAACAGACTGTAGGGCAGACACAAAATGGCTGACGCTGACAAACGCTCTTTCTGGCCTCTTCTGTGCCTCGCTCAACTTTATCGACGGCACCCGGACAACGCGGCCGGTCATGTCCTTTCGACCGGAAGGCGATCATCCAAACGGAACGATTTCAAACATGCAGCTTCTGTATGGCACGCTGCCCCGAGAGGTCGTCTGCACAGAGAATCTCACGCCGTTCCTGAAGTTGCTGCCGTGCAAGGGAAAGGCCGGGATCGCATCGCTGCTGGACGGACACAAGCTGTTCGACGCATCGTGGCAAAGCATGGCTATTGACGTTCGGCCGATCTGCCCGGGGCCAGAAGGGCCGAAGGGGGGTGAATGCGTGCTGCAGATCGAGCAGACAATCGACATGGTCCTGGACATAGAGCGGTCGAAGCGCCCGAGAGGTAGGTCCTGCTGATCTTCTGCCCCACACACCCTACCGCTTGCTGATCTCGGCGGCAGACAATCCGATTCCGCGGCCAGTTCCAGCGAATGAGCTGAAGTGCGACACCTCCAAGCCATATCACCGGGACGGCACCTGCTTCCCCACGAGCTTCGACGCCAACCAGGGCTGGTCGCTCTCGCAGATCTTTGGCAAGTCCATGAAGGGCACCTGTCCTCTGGCCGATGTCGCGACGCCGCCCGTCTGTCTCGCCGTCCCTGATTCCCGGAGTGTGTTCCTGTCGCAGGGCGTGTCGGAGAGCAGGAATGCCGACGGCCAGTCGCGGTGTTACCGCATCGAGCCAGCAGCCGAATTCGAGATCGCTCTTCCCGACGACGAGGACAAGATCCAACAGGGCGTAGACGTGATCTTGACACCAGAGACGCCGCTTCTATATGCCGAGCGCAGCCTGACCGGACACGGGGCCGACAGAGGCGGGGTGCAGACCATCCTGACCAACCCGAGCGCGGATGCCGAGGTCGACTTTGTGTACATGGAGTCGCTCCCGTGGTTCATGCGCATCTACCTGCACACCCTGGAGGCGCGCATGGACGGCGGGCCGTCCGGCAGCCAGGACGACCTCATCCAGGAGATCTACTACCGGCCAGCCCTCGACAGGGCTCGCGGCACCCAGCTCGAGGTGAGGATGCGGGTGCCACCCAACGCGACGGTGTTCCTGACGTACGACTTTGAAAAGTCCATCCTGCGCTACACGGAATACCCACCTGATGCCAATCGCGGCTTCGACGTCGCCGCCGCAGCCATCACGATCCTCCAGCCGCAGCCGGGCGGGCTGGCCAGCCGCTTTGCAACGTCGAACCTGCGGACGACCACACTTCTGTTGAGCCTGCCAACCCCCGACTTCAGCATGCCGTACAATGTTATTATCTTTACGTCAACGGCCATTGCTCTGGCCTTTGGCGGCATGTTCAACATTCTCGTCCGAAGGTTTGTCGCAGCGGACGAAGGGCCAACCGTCAGCCTCAAGTCGATGCTCGCCAAGCTCGTGGGTCGGTTTAAGAAAGCGATGGGGCCGCAGAAGGCAGTTCGGAAGGCTGACAAGCCGGTCCCAGCAGCCGCGGCGGTGGCAGACAAAAAAGAATAGAGCTACGTGTGTAACGTTCCGGCTGTGCCTCGATCTAGTATCTGAATGAAAAGGGTTATGAAGACGGTTTTGTTTTATTTATTCCTGTTCATCACGTGCTCATCAGCCATTCCAGTCCAGGAGGACGGACTCATGATGGCCTGGAAAATGGGAAACGGAGGGAAATGTAAGATGCAGACTATGATCTTAACCAGAGACATGGTTAGACCCCAGAGTTCCCAAGCGCAAAGCGAAAAGTCCTTCCAGCCAAGGCCTCAGTGGCAGAATAAATAAGAATAAATATAAAATAAAATAACTCCGTAACGAGGGTATGATTACTAACAACATAGACAAGAACAGCATGTCTCTCACCGCTGGACGGTTTCGGACCAGACAGGCAGGAAGATGAAGATCAGCACGCCCATGGAGGCAAAGAAGCCGCCAAAGAGCAGGCTCTGTATGACGATGCGATGCTGGAGGCGACGCAGATGTGTGTCGGCAACGCGCAGCTTCCGGTCGAAGATCATAATACGGGAGATCCTCTTCATGATGCCGGAGCGCCGGGAGAGCACGCTGGCACTGTCGTCGAAGCGCTCCCAGGGCAGAGGCTGGCGACGGGTGAAGAGGAGGAGGAAGAAGCAGCTACCGCGCAGGCCGGAGAGGATGAGGCTGAGGCCGAGCCACCACATGGGCCAGGCGGCAAAGACGTCGAAGCGCGAGTGAGCGCCGACGTGGGGGGTGAGGGCGCGCAGCAGGACGCAGAGGACGCCGGCGATGGTGAGGGCGACGCCGAGGCCGGTGGCGGCGCAGATGGTCTCGATGGTGCCGTTGGAGACACCGAGGCGGACAAAGTTGCGGTGGGAGCAGTTGCGCAGCAGCAAATAGACGTGGTCGGCGACGGCCTTTAGGTGGGCCGGGTCGGCCGAGTGCTGCAGCTCGGCGAGGGCGAGGTCGCGCATGGCCGGCGGGATGTTGAGCTCCTTCTCGGCGCCGGGCCAGAGGAAGGTCTTGATGACGGCGCCCAGCTCGGCGCGGCGGCCGGCGCTGGCGTCCACGACGTTGAGCGTGGCACCAGTCTTGGCCTGCCTGGACGGCGTGGACGGCGACTTGGGCAGCTCAAAGATGGGCGAGCAGCTGCCCGTGGCACACTTGGCCTGGACGCTGATCAGGTCCGTGATGCACGCAAGAGTCTCGGCTGCACGGTCAGCAGCTGTAGGTGGAGAGAAGAGGGAGAGGGGGGGAGGTGTCACGGAAGACTAACCGATCTCGGGGTCCATCGAGAACACTGTAGAGGTCTTCTCGTTTGCCTCGTGCAGAGACGCCGTGCTCGTCATGGAGCTGTTCAGCGAGGTTGCGTCGGAGTTGCCGCGGAGGTTCTTCTTCCAGCTCTCCTCGTAGCTCTTGAACCTGCAGGACTCCGGGTCAGAAACAGGGAAGTTTTGGAAGCAGCAGAAACAGGGCGCATGCTTACCAAATGTAGAACTCTAGGTTCTCAGGCGAGAACTCGATGTATTTCAGGTACATGTAAAAGTCATAGAGCGACATGGGACTGCCTATGCAAGAGAGCCGTGTCAGCAAGCAAGCGGCCAGTCGCGGCCGTCACAGGGCCAAAATGTAAGGTTACTCACAAGTCCTGTTCTCTAGGACCCTGTCGAGCCTCAGACGTGCCGGGACAGCGGTCTTGCCACGTCCGTCTGGGCTCAGGTCTCGCTTGCCAGCGATGACGGCATTGGAGTATTCCTTGATATCGCGGTACTCGGGCTTCTTGTACCAGGTCAGCCAAGAGGGAAACCTCATTGTTGCAGAGGGCCTGTCTGGAACGTCTCTTGCACGTGGTGATGGGGGATCTGGAGCAGGAAGAAAGACGATCAGTAACGATCAAAGACAGTCGCAGGCGGGTAGAAGAAGAAGAAGAAAAAGCATGTGCAGAGGGTCTTTCAAATATACCCGTACTGCAAAAGCAGCAGTGGCCTGTGGGACAATACAACATACACAAGTACAAGAATACATTGGGGGAGTGTACAGCATGAGGGACGGGACCTGCAACAAGGCCTTGAACAAGTGGTGTCTGGTCCCACTCCCTCGCGTCTTCCCGCCAACGTCAGAACGACCGCTGCGGGAGGGTGGCATGTGTGCCTGGACGCAAGGGCTGAGATCCAGGACGGCAAGGGGGAAAGGGGGGGAGGCAGACGACCGGCCGGTTGCCGGGATGTCCCTGCTCGCATCCTGTGTTTTTCTGCTCTGTTTGCTTGTTGTCTCTCTTGGTCTCTCGCTTCGTCTGCCCTTCCGCAGAGCTCTAGCCTGCCGTGTGGCATTGCGCAGCATTGAACAGCGTTGAACAGCGTTGGACAGCGTTGGACAGCGCCGGACAGCGTGGGGATCAACATCGTGGGCGCTGCTTGGCCCTGTCGATAAGAGATGGGTGGAGGGGAAATGTCTAAGACAACGACCCACTGGGCGTATGGCTGCAGCTCAACGATGTGACAATCTCAGGCTTGGAAGGTCTACGGAGTATGACTCGGGCCAACGTACTCGCACTCGTGCTTTGTCCGGCTCGTAGGTCTGCCAATAGAGCCGTGCATTGTTCTGATGGACCCCTGAACGCCGATCAGCGCTCGTGAACGCAGCAAGGAACAAGAAAAAGCAAAAGAAGCCAGCAGAACAGATCCCAGAGTGGTAAGGGGCCAATCTGCCGGGCTCGCGCTGGACTCGTTGATAGGTCCAGTGCCCCCGAGCCAGATGGGGCCTGGATGATCCTTGACAGCCACTTCAAACCTACGGAGTATGTCCGGTGGCTTCTGTGCCTACTTTCCGCGCACTATTGATGGCTAACTAGGCAGCCACAAGCCCAAAGTACGCCTCCAGGTATAGAGTACAGCATTCCTCGCAACCAAATCGTTTCTAGAGCCACCAAGACGGCAATTGCCTGTGGGTGTTTGCCCCGTGATAGAGCGTGCTGCGGCAATGTTTAGGCTGCTGGCCGCTGAATTAGCGCTGCCAGAAGCGCTAAGAAGTGGCCGCCCGTCGTAAACGTTACTCGTACGTGTACTCCGTTGAGCAATCCGTACTGTATCTTAGCGTCTGCGATTCGACCCGACGGGCAATCTTGGCCCGCCCCCGACCCCTGTCACAGAGCCCAGCCGCAGGGCGCAACACTCAGGCGTCCGAGCGCCTTCCAACACCGCACTTTCAGCTTGCCTCCCGCCTTTGGGCTGCTACATCTGGAACTCAACAAAAATATTGCCATTAGCGCAGGAAACATGGGGGGGGGACAGCCGAGAAACGTGCACGACGTAGCATCTTGGAAGTAATCCCTTCTTCTTTCCTCCGTCTGCTGGCCTTGTACGTAAACCTGACCTTCAAAGTGCCACGATAGCTGCCAGGCCCTTGAAAGCGGCGTCTGCCGGTGACGGCCTGCCCGTGCAAGCACGATTCTACTGTATGTACTGCTGTGATGGAACGCAAGATACGTTCTCGTTCATACGCACGCGTACGCCACCAGGGGGCCCGGGTTGAAAACACGAGTGCGTACTATTGTGCTCACCAGCACCGTCTGCCCTTTCTCCTTGACAGCCTTCTTCGCTTCCTCCCCTCTAAGACACAAACCAGAATGTCCAGCAGCGGCAGTTGCATCACCTATCGAATAGTAGCGCGTTTGTAGATGCTGTCTGTGCAGAGCTGCATTTGTCTGATCGCCACGTGGACGACTAAGATGCATGAACCTATGTTCTCGTTCATCGGTGTGACAGCAGAAAAGAAAGAAGAGGGGGAAATAATCATAAATAAAGTATACAGTGCAGCAGAAGCAGAGCAGGAAGATCAGTCCCTTCCTCGCAACGCCACACCGGCTTGTTTGTCATCCTTGCCAAACCAACTGTGGGCGCAGGCTGCTTAACTTCTTCCGGGATGCCACCAGTCTGTGCCACACGCACCCCAGCTCCCTATTCTCGAGCCAGAATCCAGGGTGTGACGTAATGAGCAAGATAGACATCAGGATTATCGGAATGGTGTCCTACATAGTAGCCGTGAAGACGCCCTCGTTGACGCCGAGAGAATCCCTCCACTCAACTCGCCAGCTCGCCAGCAAGAGCAGATAAATAGGCAGAGGCCCGCCATCCCTGCGTTGCAAGAAGAAGGAACAAAAGGCCATTTCTCCTGCTGCATCAAAATCCTCTGCGGCGGTTACCGGATGTCTCACTAAGCAAGATTCTATAACGGGACTTTTTAAGCTGGCATGGTACGTCTTCCGACATACGATGGCCAGGAGACCAGAGAAAATAGCAGTAAAGAGGATCCGAGGCTCAGGTCTGCAATCATTAGGTCAACCCCGATCGAGCTCGACGGGCGCGAATATGGCTGCCACAGAGCCGCCAACGCCGATAGAGCACAGATAGACAAAGTCGCCGACTATGAATAAGGTGGAAAAGAGGTGGTCGAGCCGGGCTGTCGAACATTCACGCATTAGCGCACTTATGCCGAGATATAGGGCCGAGGAGAGAAGGGTAGGTCCCAAGGTCAGGCCCGTCGTATTAAGAGTTGCTATCAATTGCACGTCGATTTTTTGCTAGTATTATACGTTAAACTATTTAAAATTCAATTGAAAATAAATAGATACTAAGGTACAAAGGCGAGGAAGCCACCGACGGTACATTAGTATCATCTCGAGCGTGAAGCCAAACAACACGGAAAAGACCCGTTTTCAATAAAGCATGAGCGTAGATTTTTATCCATACCATTGGGTAGTATAGAGATAGCGGTGTTACTGCTCATCGTTGTGTTCAATGCGGCCATGGGGGGCAAATGCTGCTGTCAGAAGGTCGCTGTCACAACGCTACAATGCCGACTAGGTCTTCTTTAATGCACAAGAAGCCTGGAGTTTATATCAACTGCAGAGAGACGGGTCAATCGGTTCGGGCGCATCTTGCGTGCAGATGCAACCCCCGTCCCGTCTTGTCTCCACGTAGTCTCCGCGACTCTGGCAATTGATGTTAATGGTGTCAACTAAATACCCCGGAATAATAGACCAATCACACAATCGTGGAGGGTCCACATACCCTTGGATGTCGCTTACGAACACCAACCATTTGAGCTTCCACGACAGCCACGACATCTACAGCATGTTTTTCTTGGATACCATCTTCATGGGTGGTCTTGACTCGCCTGTATCGACTTCCGAGATCGGTTTAGCCACTCAGCAACGTCGCTCACACAGATGGTCTCGACTCGCTTCCTTGGAATCGCTGCTAGATGGACGAGGCTGCCTTTTCTAACGCCCTTCATCCGTATTTCACTTTCACCGCCTTCTATCTTCCTATGCTGCTGCCTCTGGACGCACGTGCCTGAACCATCAAGAGGCTTTTACGCTCATGGTTCAGATCCAACACGGCGAGACAACAGCCGAGTCGGCTCGAGTACAGCCTCATCTAGCGAGCCTCTTCCTGACGCACGACTCTCTGGTTCTGCAACTATTCAGCCAGGCCCTGACTAGATACATGAATAGGATTCTACAGTCGGTAGCCCATCTTTGGGACGCGTACAGAACGCAGTCCGCCACACGCTGCGCCATTGGCACTTAAATTTTGCTACGCAGCGATACGGGCACATGCGAGGGCGTGAAAAGCGTCCACTTCTCGTCACAGTATCGGCAGCTAGAGCGGTGGCATCACATAGACTGTCCGCCACACCTCCAGAAGCAGCGAGCCGGCTCAACGCGCTTGCACTGTCAGCCAGGCATGATCATCATCCGCGTGCCACGTCATCGTCGCTGTGGCTGTCGTCCTCATCCTCGTCCTCCTCCCCTTCGTGCAGTCCCAATAAATCCTACTCCATCGGGCAGTCATCTGGCTGTTGGAAATAAACTGCTATAGGCAGAACGAAGACTGTGTCTCTAGATACTACATCCATGGCAGCTGGGTTGGCCATGCTGGCGAGATATTGGCGCTGTGTGTGAGCTACCGGAGAGGACATGCCATGACACCACTGATTTTCTTGGCAGCGAGAACGACAACATCCGGATAGAAGAGGGGCGGTGATATATCAACGTGTACCTCAATAACCGCGACAATGCTGAGGGATGTCGCCGCCACTGCGATGTCACACAGCGACACGCGGCCTATTCATGCGGTGTTGAGCGAAATGATTTCTTCTTTCCAGAAACTTCTGGCCCTCTGAGACACGGATGAAGGCTGTTGTAAAATAAGTTTTGTATATTTAGTTGTATTCCAATATGGTATGTCATTTGCATCATAAGTCTAAAGACGCTTCTCCTGTCTATATGTCCCTTGATAGTCCCTTATCCGCCGTCAGCATGAAACCATAATGCGTTAAAAAATAATAATAAAAATGTGCTGAAAAGCAAATGAAAGGGAATGCATGTCAGACAAAAAGCCCGACATTCTGGCCCCGTTGTAGCCGGAACCGGGCAAAAACATTGATAGGTTCCTGTGTGCCGTTGTTGTCAAAAGGCTGCACAACCCACACGGATCGCCTCTTGGTTATGCGAGGATGGACACCTTCCAATTCTGTCATACGAAAGCCTGAAAGTCAGCTTCCCGAACGAAATGGAATTTGAGAGCACGGCAGTCTTGTAGACCAGTCATACCTTTTAGTTCTGGGGGCGGCCGTGGCTCCCCCATGTCCATGATGGGCTGCGCCAATCCCTCTTCAAAGTCCTCGTCCGTCATGGAAAGGTACGATGCCGGGTTTTCAGAAAGGTGCGGCATGGTCTGCAGATCCACGAGATCGGGACAGGACAAGGCCACGATAGACGTAGCCTGTGAGGGGGGGGTCTTCAGTGGGGCAGATGAAGCCGGCGGCTGCTGCTGCTCCTGGGAAATGTCCTCGATGCTGTTGAAATCATCCAGCGCCGAGGCAGTCTTGGATGGGCTGATCTTGGAAGGCAGCGAGTCTCCTACGAGTCCAGCCCACACGTTGTGCTCCGGTTTGTTCCACCGGTTCACAGCCGTATCGATGATAGTTTTTTCAGAAGCGGTGTCAAGCTTAATACCCAAGATGGAGCCGAGAAAGATGAGGTGGTGTGCCAGCATCTGGGCGAGATGCTCCTTCATGGCCAGCCACAGCGTCGGGCTGTGGCGCATTTCAGCCCCGAGCAGGGCGTGAGGGAATGATGGTGAAGTGGTGACCCGGGTGGAGTATCCGACGCCGAGGATGAGGCCGAAGACGAGGAGGAGGAGCGCTCGGTGCGTCTCTCTGTCGCACTTGGACAGAAACTGGGGGGTCAGAATGCGGTCGAGGCGGCGCACGATCCGCGAGCCACACAGATGGCCAGCAACACAGAGGTCTCGATGGGCGACGTGGCCGTTCCATCCGGTGTGGGCGAGAGAGGTGGTGAAGAGGAATATGCGGAAGTCGGTGGTTAGGTCGGCGTCTACGGCACGACGAAGGCTCTCAGAGTTGCCGACTTTGTCGCAGAGCAAGGCGACAATGCTGCCGTCGGGAGGCGAGTATTCCGGGTTTGTCAGCCACCGGATCAGCGTGTCCTCGAAGACGTCGTCCCCGAGAGACTGCGCGTGGTGGGGCCGGATCTGGTCGATCAGGGTGCGGACCGACGTCGGGATCTCTGGCGTGGGTCCAGGTCCAGCTAGAAACGAGACGCACGACTGTTAGCAGTGGTATCGCAGGTGAAGGCAGCTAGAGAGAGGGATTAGGCGACATACAGCTCTGGAAGATGTCGACGTCTACGAAGCGCGTTCTCACGCAATAGCAGAAGGACAGGACCTTGCGTTCGTACCCTCGCACGGCCGAAGACAAGCACGGCTTGCAAGGGTTTTCTTTGGAGCACTGCGGGGCGGGAAGAGCAGAAATCGTTAGATGCACTGCAGACATCGTCTCATGGAGGGTGGTGTGGATGTCGCATACCTGTATTTTTAACATCTTACACCGCAGACATGCGCGTTGTCTTCGCACCTCCAGCACTTTGGCCTTCTCTTCGGTGGACAGCTTCTTTGTGCGGCGGCCCTGTCGTGGCTGGCGTGGTTGGGAGTGACGAGCAGAGCGAGTTCGGTTGCAGTTCGTGTGGTGAGCCTCATCGGACGGCGGGCTATGCTTGATGTTGTCTTTCGTGGTTGTTATTAGGGCAGGCACTGGAGACTCGGCAACAACAACCAGCTCGGCTTCGGCTGGGATCTCTCCTGTTTTCATGTTGCTCTCTCGCCTTTGACTGCTGAGCGTCTCTCAGTCCTTTTTCTTCCTGTCTTCGGGAGAGGGCGGACAAGTGGCAATATTAAGGTTGGGCAAAAGACGAGCGAGCTGACGGGCAGGGATATCGGACAGGGGATCGTTCTTGTAGTGGAAAGGCTAGTGAAATAAAACAAAACAAAAAGTAATCCAAGACAGGTGCGGCCTGGATCTGGGGGGTGGGGTTCGTGAAGCCAGATGAGCTGTGCTCAAAAAGAAGAATGGGGCTCTCAGGAAGATACACTGACTGATCTCGGAGGCTGCAGATGGGGAGGCGTGCAATATCAAACGGGCGCCCCCAGGAGGAGCAAGGGGGGGGTTAACGAAAGGGGGCAGAGAGGGGGGGATGCAAAGAGTCGGGCGTCATTCGACAAGCAGCAAGAAGATCACCAAGCCTGCTCGCAGAGGCAAACACCAAGTATAGTTCTCGGTGATAGAGGGCTCACAAGTACAGCTGAGCTGAAGTAAGTCGCTCCTGCACGGTAGCCTGGGACAGCGTTGTTCCATACAGACATACAAACACTGGTCCTTGCAGAGAGCTGTTGTCGTCCCCGGATCCCTGCAGAATCTGTGGTTAGGGGTGCGGGTGTTGGCGATCGTGAGTAGCTGGCCAGGGATTTGCAGGGGAAGGAAGAACAAAGAGAAACGGACGGAGAGGGGAAAAGGAAGTCTGAGACTGCAAAGAACGAAGCAGAAATTTCCTGCTGGCAGCCACGCCGAGGAACGGTAAGGCGATGCTATCCCGGCTAAACACCTAGGCTATAATCAGAGAGGCTAAGCCCGGCCGGCTGGGTACAGTCGTGCATGCATGGACGGTATCGCAGCTGCGTCTTGCTTAGGAACTCGTATCATATTGCATGTTGGCAGGCAAGTGGGGTAGCTGGACCTGCTGGGAAGGAAGGAAGGACCTGCTGAGGAGCCTAGCAGAGAAGGTCCTGGCTCAGAGGAATGCAACTTTGGCGCAGAGATCGATCGACAGTCCGGGCAAGACGAACAACCTGCCGCAGGCTCCATGTTCTCTTCTTTCTGGCACAGCCAACCGATTGTAAGAGGTTCTTCGGCCAATCAGCGCCGCGGCCACTGTTCCTTGGCGTCCAAGCCAGCTGAAGCTGCCCGCACTAGCGTCCTTAGCGGTGCAGGCCAAGCTGAAAAATATAAGACTGATGCCTGTCGGGCCCACTTTCTCGGCACCCATGCAAAAGACCCCGTCCTCAATTCGAGAAATAGGCTCGCTCCGCCATCATATCTCAATCGGGTCTTTAGTGTGCGTCCGGACCAGACCTCGCTGCGTGGCTGTGTGGTGGCATGTTACTGTATACATATGTGCTTTAAGAGTAAGGAGACGCGTGGCTATGATGCGTGTCTCATGACACATTCGCCAGCGATCCATATACACTTAGGAAGATGCCCTTCCGCCCACGCGATACTGCTCCGTGTCGCATTGCATCCGAGCCGCAATCTGTGATGTATGGGACATGGCGGCATGCAAACAAGCCATGATGTTGGCACATCCCTCTTTGCCTGCGACACAATCTGACCGGTACCGTTGTGCAGTCAACGGTCGGGTACGGAGTAGGCTAACACCTCATCGTGGCATGGCTGGAGTTTGCTCGTGTAGATCGTGATTGCAGAACGGGGATTGCCGCAAATTTCCGCAGAAAAGTCAGCCGGACAGGGGGGACAAGCCCTGTACGAGTATATATGAGTGTGTCGTCGTTTCAAATAAGTCCCGTCATGCGGGACGACTAATACATAGTCCGTAGTAGGCACGTCGCATCCGTGGAAGGCATAATTAAAATAAAAGAAAAATACGAAACTAAATGCTGTTCGCTAAGCTATGGCCTGACGTCATCACGATGTCGCAGAAGTGGGTCTCGTGCTCCTGAACTTCAGCTGGACCAGATTAGGAATCGTCAGACATGTGCAAAGTCTCGAGAACTCCCGTACGAGTTCTCGCAACCAAAATCACCATGGATTATTGTCACCCGGTAACTGCCGGCCCGCACCGTTGACTTGGCAAAAGGCAGTGGTAAGCCACCCTACAATACGGCGGAAAGAATCCATATCAACTGAAACACCCATTCCCAAAAGGCAATACTGCTCGCAAGTCTATCCAATAAGTACCAATTCCCGGTAGTTCGCGACTCTCCGTATCGCTTCACAAAAAAGCAAGCCATAATTCAGTCAGATTACGAGGAGGTTCTTAGACTACTCGTGAATAAGCAATACTTCATATGCCGAACAGGGTCACACTTGTTTGGCACTAGACCGCTCTTTGTCCATTTTCCTGTGCTTCTCAAATACTTTTACGAGTTCACCACTGTGTCTTGACTATGGCCACGTCGGCACTCGTAGACGATCCAGAAAGCGGCCCCATAAGCTCAGGGCCGAACTGTCTGTTCTGCCGGCCCCCATACCATCGCATCCGACATGGCCTTAGTTGCATCGAATTTTGGCTATAGTGGCCCGAGGCTATCGGCTTGTAGTGGCTAGGCGAGCGGAGCCCGAGATGAGCTTATGTTCGGCCGATAGGTGGAGGAGGTCGGCGGATCGGTTTGAAGAGGCCGATGAATATTCGAGACATGCTCGCGGCCATCATGCCTCAACCCACAGGCGCAAAAAAATAGACCGCAAATAGGACGGCTTAGTTGGAAGGCGTATGTGGTCGATGAAAAGTTTGAGGACACTAGCAACAAGCTTACAAATGCAGAGCCTCTTGAAACTGGTCGTTTCTGTGATTGCGAACTTCTATGCAGTCTTCGTCTTTTTCCAAGTACGTCCTACCTGTGAACAGTTGACGAGATTTCGAATAACAAGTCTATCGATGACCGACATATGCAATGTTTACTTAGGTTGTAAGAGGATAACCTACTCGTTAGTGTATTGTGTTGCGTATAATACACCCAAATTTCTATGTCCTAGTATGCAGCTGCAGTCGAATTTTTATTTTTACATACGCTCAATACTGCGCGATATATTAGAGCCTGAGGATGCTCTGGCTTAGCCACATATTATTTGCAATTACCACTACTAACGGATCCCCTTACTCGCAGATCTTCTCTCGTTACATATTACTATTAATATTACCGCTTTAGGCTATCCTACTTCCAGGACCCAGTCCTGGAAGTAAAAAAATTGGAGCAACTCGGGATCGAACCGAGGACCTCCAGCTCTTCAGGCTGGCGCTCTCCCATCTGAGCTATTACTCCAGTGTATGTTTGATTGACAATTATTTCGATACTATTTTCTAGATATCATACTGCACGACAATCAAGACTTGACGTCCTTAAGCAAGGGGTGATGGCATAGGATAGTGTTTCGATTTGTCCTTACATTTTGGCAGCCTAACAGCAACGCCAAACTAAAGGAGCATTGTTGCGAATCTAACACGTTGGCCGGCAAATCGGATCAAAGCAGATTGCCGGTGTTAGAACTAAGATACATCAGGCAAACGAAGCGCTAAAGAATATTTTTTTAAAGATAACGTTGATAGCGTCAATCTTGGGATTGCTTTCGCGGGCCGGCTCGGTTTCAATCGTGTACAACTCCGACTTCGTCCTAGGAATGCCGAACAATTCTGGCGGCATCGGCGCCATACACTTTCTCTGCTATATTGATTGTTGCTTCTGCAAATTGAGCAAAGGTGCATTGGTGAGGGATAAGGCCGCTGTTCATAGTCTTCCACCAAATTTGCCCAGGCTTGTCCCAACTATAGCCCCCAAAGGCCGAAGCTGTCAGATAAAAGGCCTTGTTTGGAATGCCAGAATTGACATGCGCTCCCCCAAAATCATCCGAGATGATTTTGTAAGCGGACATGTTGTCGGGCTGAGGATCCTTGCCCTGAATTGGTCAGCTTGAGAGTCAGTGTTTAGGAAACGGAGAAGGGCGGTGGCGAGATTGCGGAACATGAAGAGGGCGGCCTACGAATCGAGGATCATTGTATGCCGTACCAGGCGCCCTTATGCTCCGAAGGGCAACGCCCTTCTCATCTGGCAGGAAACAGCCTTCGCCAATGAGCCAGTTGGCTACTGCAGCCGTCTCATGATCCGCCCACTGTTTTATCATGATCCCAAACACGTCCGAGATGTGCTCGTTGAGGGATCCAGACTGGCCCTCGTAATCTAAGGGACTGGTGAACACCGTCACACCATGCGTCATCTCGTGGCCGACAACATCCATACACCGGGCAAAATCGTGCAGAAGCTCTCCACCGTCACCATACACCATTTGGGATTTGTCTGAGTCCCACAAGGAGTTGTCAAAGTTCTTCCCAAAATGCACACTGCTCACAGCATGCATGCCGTCATTATCGATCGAGTTCCAATCGAGGACAGTTCTGTAGAAGTCGAGCACTTGGCCGCAGTTGTCATAGGCATCGTTCACCTGGTGGTCGTCGGCAGGTGCCTGGAGCTCACATCTTAGCAAACGTCCGGGGAGCTTATTTTCGTCTTCGCTGTTCTCGGCTGAAAACACAATGCGATATTTGGATGGACATCCGCTCGTTGATGACGTGTGGCATTCAGGGTCATGGTTGGCCTCCACGGACGATAAGTGACATCCGAAGTCCGGCCAAATCCGGCAGAGCTTTTTCTGAACAAGTGCTTTAGTTTTTTCTTCTATGTCATATAGCTTGATGAAAGACGTCGAGGGCAGTGCTGGCTCATCTACCGCTGAACTATTAAGTGTCGTGTTGGCGCCAAGACATGCTCGCTGGTGCTTGGTTGCAGACCGTAACGCGCGATGGATTAGGCCCCGATGATAAGCAAGACTATCCGAGGCTGCTTTGCGGTAGCTCTCGTTGTTTTGGGAACTGGAAGCAATTCCTTGAAGGAGGTGAGGAGGGACAATTCCACAAAAGTGTGAAGCGGGCATAAGGTAAGAAGATGTGATATTAGGTGCGCGATATGGGGAATACAATAATGAGATACTTAGGAGATCGGTCAGAGCCAGCGCATGAGGTGCTTTCAGGAATTTTGTTGATTCTCAATCAAAACATCTAGGGAAATAGTGAGGGTTGCTTGTTGTTGGGGTATCCATCGTAACTTCTTGTTCGGACGTAGCAGAACTGTGTTCGGGCTGTGGTCTCTGGGGAAGGAGCTAATTGAAGCATACAAAAGAGAATGGGGTTGACAGCACTATCTAGTTCAAGCTGGTTCGGTCTAAAAGAAATAGGCAATCCGAGAACTGCGGCGGTATCCATCTCCGAAGTCATTCATCTTTTGTTCAAGTTTTCGTAACATCATAGCTTGCATTTTGTATTCGACGTGGTCAGGCTGCACCGGACAGTTTCAGCAGCCCCGCATGGCTCTGGAAAAGCTCAGGTGTTGCCTTGTACAAAGCCTGCACGGCTCGCTGGACCAGGTCTCGGGTATCCTTCTCCAGCTGCTCTTCCGGAGCGGACAGGACTTGCTCAAAAACGGGGATAAGCTGCGGCGTGAGCTGTTGAACAGTCGGCTCGCTATGCTCATCTTTGAAAAGACACGTTAGCTTACGTCAAAAATCCAGGGCGGTGCCATGACTTGGAGATGAGATGAACATACAAAGATGATAGATGCACGTGTATATGGGCTTGTTCTCCTCGTAGTCTTCCTTGAGGGGCAAGCGCTGTACAACGGCAGGCAGATAGTCCGCAATGGGGACGACGTCAGGGTGAGCCGAGATCAGTCTACACACAGCTGCCGCCGCGTTGTCGTGAATTCGGTGGCCAGTGTCATCGAGGGCAAGCAGCTGCTCTAGCTTCTCCAGAACAATGGGGAGGCTGGGAAGGTATGTCTTGCTGTCGGTCGAGTTGCTGATGAGTTGGCCGATCGCGTACGCCGCGTTGCTCTTCGTCTCCAGGTCCTCGTCGTTCAGTCGGTGCACAATGAGCTTCAGCAGCGCGCTGGTGTACGGCGTAACAGTGGTACCCATGCTCTCGGCGCAGCCTCCAATGGTGCCAACAGCCGAGGACCGCTCGTAAGATTCGTTCGAGCTCGCAATCTTCATAATGGGCTTCTCAAAGATCTTCCACAGCTCGCCAAATGCAGGCCCGATGGCGGTCGCCAGTGCCATGACAACGTCCAGAGCTGTCTCGACGACGAGCCAGTCGTACTCTGAGCTCTCCTCCGCGTTCTGGGCGTCTTCCTCATCGCCCACATCCTGCTGGCAGGGATGCGACCGCGTGATGATCTGTCCCAGAACGGTGACGATCTCCTGGATTGCGTTTTCCTGGGCAATAATTGCAGGACCACATGTTTCCAGAGTCGCTGCAACATTCCGGTTGATGTCCGTCACAACATCCCTTGAAAGCAGAATATAGTCAGCAATCAGAACGGCGTCGGAATGTTGTGGCAGATGACGATTGAGTGCACGAGAAGGAAAGTGGGCCGGAGATCAGATGTAGATAAAAACGGTTTCGCAGCATCCGCACGAGTGCGTCTGAGTGAGCTGGGTATAACGCAAGGTGTTCATCATAAAGACTCAAAAGGGCTCGTGTCTGATAGGTGTATGTGGGAGAAACACGGGGGTAATCAAGAAGAAACTTACCGTTCAACCTCATCTTGCCAAAGTTCCAGCGTTGGTTGCGTCACCAGATCCGCCAGCTTAGAAAGCAGCGGAGTCGGGGTCTGTGCTGGGGGGAAGCCGGGCTGCCATTTCACGCCGGTCGATTCCGCAGTCAGCTGCCAGACACGGGCGTACGACCGCCATAGCATGCCCATAGCGGCCTTACGAACACCGCCGTGATGGTGCTCCGTGAGGTCCTTGGCAATGCTGACTGCCTTCTCGAGGTATTCCTGCATTTCCTCCTCACCGCACGCGTTGGTGATGACATCGCCGAGCACCTCAACAGCGACCTCCTTCTCCTCGGCTTCGCTGTCCATACCAGCCCAGTCGTCGTCATCATCTTCGTCATCCATCAAGTCCTCCAGATCGTCGATGTCAAGGTCTTCGATATTCAGCTTCTTGCCACCCGTGGAGCCTCCAGAGGAAATGATGGCCTTCTCTTCTTCGGTGAGCTGGAGAACAACATCCTCATCGTCACCGTCCAGTGCGTCGATCAGGGCCTTAAAGACGCCCGGAAGGAAGGGCTTGAATTCGCGCCCGTAAACCTTAGCCAGAGACGACCAGAAGATGAAGCTGCTCTCCTTCAACCGGTCATCATCCAGACTGAGGTTCTCCTCGCTAGCCCTCATGAGGTCCACAACGTACGGCTGGAATGGCTGTGCGCCGACAGCAATAGCGATGCGCCCAATGGAGTCGAGAACTGCACTGCGCAGCTGCAACTCCATATCCTCGCCCGTCACGGTGACAAAGGAGCCAAGAGCCTGCATGCTCTTCTCGAAGTAAGGAACAAACTCCTTCTCGAGTGATTCGGCAATGGCACCAAATGCACCGGCTGCCGCAATCTTCACACGCGTGTCCGGGTGGCTGAAGAGTTGACCAATGGGCTCGATCATTAGGAGTGCATACTCCTTCATCACATCAGACTTGAGGCCATTGGATACAGAATCAAATGCGGAGCACACGGCACGGATGACCTGGCCATTCTTCTTGGCCACCTGCTCGTCCTGGGTGGGAATCATAGCAGCCTGCAGGTTCCTGGAAAGAGCAGCCATAATTTCTTTGTGCTCAACAGCAATGTCATCTGGCATCTCCTCGGCCAAACCCGTCAGGCCGACCAGAGAAGCATGGCGCACAGTGTCGTCCGGGTCATTCAATAGTTGAATAACGATAGGAAGGATCGTCTTCAGCTGGGTGTTGACAAAGTCCGGTGCACCTTCGGCACAGTTACCAAGAGCCAGAATGCCAGCCTTGCGCAAGGCCGGGTCTGCCGATGAGGCGTACTTGGGGAACTCGTCTAGTAAGGGAACGAGCACTTGGCGGGGAGGGAGTTCACTAGCCAGAGCATCGAGAAGGCTCAGAGCGACATGGCCAGGTGTTTCGTCATCCTGCGATTCATCGTCGCCAATTTCTGTCAGGATCTGCATTCCCTTGACAACAAGCTGCGCAGCCATGTCACGCATGGCCTGGATCTTCAGGCGCCGGTAATGAACGGTCTGGGTCAGGAAAGATAGAGCCTGGACGCGGACATCCTCGTCGGCTTCTGTGTTTGCGGCGAGGTCGATCATGAACTGCAGCAGGCTCTTGAGATGGTTACCGATAAAAGCAGGGCTGAAAACCAAGAACTGCTGGAGGACGTCGAAGACTTGCTGAATCTTTTCGTCGTCACTACCGTCGACAGAATTCTTGAGCACAATGCCCATGAGTGGGACCAAGTCCCGTATGGCCCCAACGGCTTCCTCATCTTCCTCTTCGTCACCCTCGATGAGAACAAGCAGGGCACCAATGGACATGACAGCATTGATCTGAACATCTGCACTGTTGGGATCCTTGATCAACTGACCAAAGAGCTCCAAGAGCCTCTTGACGTGGTCCTTGTAGATCACGGGGTTTGCCTCCACGGTGCTGTACATGATGTAAGAACCAATCTCGCGCTGAGAGACATCATTGCTTGTGGCAAGCGTAAACAGCGCAGGAAGCAACTCGGGCCATTCGCCGTCGTCAAAGTCGTGCGTCGCAATGGCGGCAACGAGGTGCGCATCCGAGTGGCGACACTTGGCATTTTGCTCCTTCAGAGTGGCATCCATGAGGTGCTCACGAACTGCCTTTTTCTGGTCTGCCGAAGCAGAAGGCCAGTGCTTCGGCACCAGTCTCGAGGCCTGAACGGCCGCCTGCTGCCTGACGCCAACATCGCTATTTGTGCAGACGATCTCGATGAGCAACAGCAGAGATTCTGGGTGCGTGTAGTAGTTCTTCTGAAGCTCGGCAGTAATCGCCTTAATTCTTGTTGTGTCAGCTATAATGAGAGATGAAAGGTCAGCGTTGGATCCGGAGTAAATTCTCTGAATGTTTTCATTTTAAAGAGTAGACAATCAGAGCCACAAATGTGAAACACGCACGGATTTGGCTCTCCTGGAGCAGGCTAGCAAGCTTTTGCCCGTCCATAGTTTAACACCCGAATGAGCGAAACAAGCAAGAAAAGTAAGCAAAAAAGAAAAGATCCTGCGTATTATGCCAGGCGCTGGAAGGATGTGGCTCGCTGAAGAAAAGGAGGAAGAAAAAAACCACTAGAAAAAAAACTTCACCTTTTGAAAAAAAAAAAAAAAAAAAAAATGTGGGACTGTCGATAAAATAAAATTCAAAAGGAAATAAAAAAAAAAAAAAAAAAAAAAAAAAAATTAAAAATAAAAAAAAAAAAAAAAAAAAAAAAGTGGTGGTCTGTCGATAAGATAAAATTCAAAAGGATGTCAAATTACACTAGTGCTATCAATGGCGGGGTCATTTCGTGGCTGGAAGTGTGGCTTGTAAAATAAGCTCTCCAACAACCGATGCCTGCGAATAAGAAGAGCCATCACCCAGATTTTGCGGTCACAGCAACCTTCGGAGATTCAGACTGGGGCTGGCCGAGGGCTAGAGAGTTCCACTGGCGCCGTATGCACGTCTCGGCACACCTCGCATTGGCAATGTAGCAAGTACAAGTGGCAGGCAAATAACGCGCTCATCCCCCAATATCCAGCTCCTCTAAAAAGTATCGCAACCTGGAGATCCTATGCGGGGCTATGCTTCTCTTGCATCGCGACGTAATACGGACTCAGCCACTTCACACTGCATATTACAACGGCTGATAGCTGGTCCCGATTTGTTGCATTTCATAGCTGATTTTCGTAGTCCGAAGCCATGTTTACTAGATAAGGCTCGAATCCCTCTGGCTCACCCAACCGTCAAGGTTCCTGTCCGCATGTCACTCTTTCCATCCTACAAATATCCCCCCCCCCCCAAAAAAAAACCCCCCGATATTCTTCAATATACTCGTTGAGTGAAAAATCGGAGGCCATGCCAGACCTGCCGATAAGAGTTTTAAGGCCCTTGCGGTTCAGGGCAGCACCAACTAGCCTCTCCCCGATTTGGAGCATCGAAACATATCAAGGATATTCATTCTCTGGCAAAGCCACCGAGCCCACAGGATCAGATGGTCTGCGGCCACAATTCACTGGAAATCCTTTCACGACTAGCACCTCCACCGCCGGCAACCCTTCGAGCCCGTATGCAACCTCCGCCGAGCATCTGAAGAAAACACACTTGAGTTCGGGGGAAATTGCCGGGATCGCAATTGGCTCTGCCCTTGCCATCGCTGCCATCGCCTCATTTGCTATATTCTTATGTCTACGAAGAAAGAGACAGCGGCGGCAGCAGCAGCTGAAACAGGATGAAAAACTAGATGATGAAGACAACGGCGAAGAGCGGTCACAGTCACAGCCTCACGGGCAGCAACTTGAGATGCAGAGGGCTGAAGCTGTGGGCGTTCCTAAAATTAGTCGCCCGTTGTCTCCAAATGTTCATGACGACCCACCGACATACGAAGAAGTCCAACACGGCGATTTGCGGCGCGATGACAATTTTGCCCCGGGCGCAGTAACCGATGGTTTTCGGCAGTACACATTTCAGCCACGGAGTGACGAGGGGCCCAAATTGAATTAACTTATTCAAGGCGAAATCCAGAAAATTGAAGACTGCACCGCTGGGCCCTCTTAATGTTTGCGGAAATGGGTCAATATTGGTATCTTGGGCGTCTGAAACTATGCACATCGATCAGACTTGACAAAATCACAATACTCTTTTTTCTTATAAAGCAAAACTTCAGACCTTTCTTGTTCTTTAGTTGTCTCGAAGTGTTGATGGATGTTTGACGGCATTGCCACGTAGTGTGATCTTTCCAGATACCTCATGTGTGGGTAATTCGGTTACAGCAAGCTAGCATATTAAGCCAATAAGTGCACTGGAAAAAGGCCCCATCTCTGCGCCCGTTTTACTAGGCCGCATGTCTGAATAGCTTGAGGGGTAGGTTTGGATATAATTTTAGCGTCAGTGTGATCAACGCAAAAGCTAAGGGTGCGAAGGGTGTTACTAATGAGATATCGAGCCAAATATCGGATGCTATCAGCAGTGATTTCGTACGCCGTACTGCACTCATATGAAATTCAGTCGGCAACTAGTGGGAGGGATCTCACAAGTAAATACCTGCAACATCAAAAGGCCAAGCACCGTGGCAGAGCTCGACACGTTGAGAGTTCAACAGAATGCAACTCGCGCAGAATCTATGTCGAGCGGTTTCAGATGTTTTAATATACTATCTTGATTTAGTGCCTCGAATGTGAACTCCAATGTGACGCGGGTTGAGCCTGCCCTAATACCGTATCCCCTTCTCTTTTCCGGCCGACTGCTGTATTTTAGTGATGGAAAAGCCTGATGTTTTGCTCAACAAACGTGATGCCCAGCTTTTCGGCTGTCTCGAACACTGGAACATCATTCTGGCTGCCACCAGGGGCCGCAATGTACTTGGCTCCCGACCGAGCTGCGCGGTAGACGTTGTCCGTGAAGGGGAACTTTTCCCAAACGTCAGTTTAGAAAGAAATGGCAACGTATAAGATAGGGGTACTCACAAAAGCATCGCTAGACACAGCCACGTCGGTGAGCGTTGCCAACCACTCCTCGCGCTCCTCGGTCGAAAATGCCTGAGGGACGACCTCAAAGACCTCCTCGAATGCTTCGCGTTCAGGACCGTCTTTAGGCAGCTGGCCACTAACCAGCAGATCGATGGCGTTGCTCTTCGCAGGGCGTTTTGTGCCCTTCTTCCACCGGATGCCCAGCACGCGTGGATGGAACCGCAACCACCAGTTATCGGCCTTGTCGCCAGCAAGCCGCGTGCAGTGAATACGGGACTGTTGGCCTGCACCCAAGCCAACCACCTGTCCCCTCGCCGCATAACAGACCGAGTTGCTCTGGGTGTACTTTATGGCAATTGTGGCGATCGTGAGGTCGCGCAAGGCCGTCTCGGACAGTGGGCTGGCGTCCTTGGGTGTGATGATCGTGCTGAAGGATTTGGGCGAGATGAGAGTGTCGTTGCGGTGTTGGGCCAAAGTCACGCCGAAGACTGTGCGAGTCTCACGGCCAGCGGGCACGTACTCGGGGTCAATCTGCAGCACGAGGTAACGGCCGCCCTTCTTCTTCTTGAGAATGGCCAGAGCGTCGGGCTCGTAGCCGGGGGCAATGACACCGTCCGACACCTCCTTGCCAATGATGGTAGCTGTGGGAATATCCACGATATCGCTGAGAGCAATTAGATCGCCAAAGCTGCTCATGCGGTCGGCGCCACGAGCACGCGCATATGCCTGAGCAAGGGCCGACGACTCGATTCCTGGAATGTCGTCGACCATGTAGACCTTCTTCTCATCGGCTGTGAGCGGCGTGCCGATGGCGGCACCGGCTGGCGAGACGTGCTTGAAAGAGGCCGCAGCAGGTAGGCCAAGCGCAGCCTTGAGCTCCTTGACCAGCGGCCAGGCATTGAGTGCATCGAGCAGATTGATGTAGCCTGGCGACCCACTGAGCACGGTGAAAGGCATGCGTCCCTCCTTGACGTAGGCGGCAGCCGGCTTCTGATGCGGGTTGGCGCCGTACCGTAGAGAGAGGTGCTGGAAGCCATCACCAGCATACTGCTTGCGGAAGAAATCGGAGATGGCGGCATCGTAGTCAGCCGTGTGCTCAAAGGCCTTCAGGGCGTACAGCTTGCGGCTGGATTCCTTGATCTCGCCGGCTTCGAGCTCATTGATAAACTCGGCGTAGTCGGCCGGGTCGCTGAGGATCGTCACTCTGGTGTGGTTCTTGGCAGCAGCACGAATAAGGGTGACACCACCAATGTCAATTTCCTCAACGGCCTCGGGCACCGTAACGTTGATCTTGGAGACGGTGTCTTTGAAGGGATACAGGTTGCAAATCACGTAATCCACCTTCTCAATATTTTGCTCGGCAAGATCCTTCTCATCGGAAGCAAGATCACGCGCCAGGATGCCTGCATGTACGGCGGGGTGAAGCGTCTTAACACGACCGGCTAGCATCTCGGGGGCTTTGGTGATGGCGGAAATGTCTCTATGAAGGAGCTTAGGATCAGCATAGGACTTGCAGGCATAGTCCGATCAAGGAACGGCACGTACTCGACCGGAAAGCCGGACTCGCGAATCATCTTGGATGTTCCTCCAGATGCTAGGATTCGGACATTGTTCTTGACCAGCCCTTTGGCTAGATCCAAGAGTCCTGTCTTGTCATAGACGGAGAGAATGGCGATTCGCTGTTGGCCCGCCATTTCTATTCGTCGCTTTGTTGTTGAATCGAAACAGGCATCAACTCAATTAAGAATCTGGAGTTCCCAAACAGCGATAAGAATATTTGATATTGCTTCAAGACGTTGCTCGGCTATACAATGGTGAAGATTTTTTCTTTTCACATTTTTAACTCTTTTTGTACTGGTGATATTTTAACCGATGAGGGGTACTACGAGTTAATAGCCACTGACGCAAACGCAACAACTTCTCAGGCGGGGCAAAGGATAATAGCATCGGGCGCTAGAGTGATTTCCAAGTGTTTGTCCAGCAACTTTTTGTGGAGAAGTAGTTCGTCTTCCACTGACGCATATCTGGTTGTTGTCCTATGCAAAGTAAACAGAAACTCCAACTATAAAGCCACAGTTTTCATTTGGAATGGTCAGTACTGCTCTGGGCCGGCGAAAACCCGTACTTCGAATTGTTGACGGTCCAACAGGCAAGCAACAGCGGCTTCACAGACCATGTCTACCAGCGCGACGCAAAACTGTTCAAGCTGAACACGACCATCGAGGCTGTCTTGCCATTTCTTGAACTCAGTCCCGCTAGTCAGGCACTCTTCAAGCAGGGCACGCCAGAAGACAGAGCGGTGGTAACGCGGGAGACCATCTTCCATCCACAGGGCGGTGGCCAGCCTTCCGATACCGGCACGATGACGGCCGGTTATGTTGTCTTCCATGTGTCATCTGCCCGTGTAGACACTGTCGATCCAGGCCGTGTCCTGCACTTTGGCCGATTTGACACAGGTGTGGCATCTGTCCCTTTCGAAGCTGGCCAGACTGTTGAGCAGGCTATCGACGTTGATAAACGCCTGCTATACTCGCGGCTGCATACAGCTGGACATGTGCTCGGTGCCGCAGTCCGGCACTTACTTGAGGCCGAGGTGGATGACTTTGATGAGCTGAAGGCATCGCACTACCCAGATTCCGCAGCGTGCGAGTTTCGGGGGCGCATTGAGGGCCGCTGGCAGGCGCCTATCCAGGGACTTGTGGACGACTACATCACCCGAGCAATGCCTGTCGAAATTGAGTGGTGGGATGAGGAAGACTTCCGGCGCAACGGCCTAGAGCGGCTCATCCCAGAGCGGCCGCCATCCGGATCAGCACCAGATAAAAAGCTACGCGTGGTCAAAATTGTGGGCGCTGAAGTCTATCCGTGTGGTGGAACGCATGTCGAGACAACAGACCTGTGCGGTTCCACTAAAGTTACCAAGATCTCGCGGAATAAGGGCACATCAAGGGTATCATATGCTCTCTAGCAAAGAGTAGTTTAGACTGATGCCATGAGATGTCGATTAATTTATAGAAACTATGACATTACTCTCCGAGATATGAAGTCAAGTAACGCTTCCGGCCCTATCATTGTGTGCATAACGCCTTGCTCGTGCTATTCTGATACGCAATCAGAGGAGTAACAAAGGGAAAAAAACCGAGAGAGTTTTGAGAGAATCCATGCAGACTCGTCCGCTGGTGTCTGCGTGGAAAGATCGGTGTTGGTCAAGAGCCGCTACCACCATCCTGGCCCCATGCCAGGGCGTCCTACAGCACTGATGCGGGCTCCTTTCTTTCGCGGAAGAGGTTTTTGCGCCTCGATTGGGGAGTCTGGGCGGGGGATTCCCGAATGCTCTTCTTCTGCGCCGCTGCTGCGTCGATCAAGAGAAATATCGCTGCGCTCGTCCAAGATGTGGATGTCAATGCTGTCATCCAAGGGGTGCAGCTGACCCTGGAACCGCATGTCGTCTAGAGCCTGTCGACGGAGCTTAGCGCCAACCCGGCCACCCACAGATGCATGCAGGAATCGGCTCTCATGACGGCCAGTGGTTGGTGGACCGATCGGCGACTGATCAGCCGGCGTTCGGAACAGATATGAATCATAACTCTCGTTGCTTCCGCTACATCCGTCATCAAACTCCATTGAGTCGTTCACAGAGCTTCGCTCGCCGTCGTAAGTGTGAGCAGACTGGCTTCCGACAGTGCTGTCGTCTTCAAAGCGCAATGGAAGGTACATGGAGCTAGGGGAACTTTGATCGGCTGATTGCGGTCGCGCTGCCTGCAGTTCAAGGGCCGAGCCGCTACTGCGGGGGCGAGGTGGTTGTGGTATGGTTGGTAGACGGTGCGATTGATTCTCCTGCTTTTCTTCAAATCCGGTAATAATGGCCTCTCGCATTTTTGATCTCTTCCGTCGTAGCGCCGCTAAAAGCAGTTCTTCTTGTCGAGTTACAGTCATGACGTGTCGATAAGTGGTGTCACCGCTTCGACTGGAACCATCAGCGCCCAAACTGTGGTCCGAACGCACAGAGCCTTGATCGAATTCTGGCTCGGGTGAACAGCTAGAGTGAAGGTAGAACTCAACACTCATTGGTGAGAGAGGCGGCGTCGTTTGGCCGGAGGACGAGTTGCCATCCTGTGCGGAGGATGGAGCGTACGAAGACACCTGTGTGGGAGCCAAGGTGATAGTTCGAGCCTCGTGCACAGTATAGATGGGTAGAACCATAGAGCTGGACGTGTTGCTTGATGTGGCCGAGGTCCTGGATGTGCGGGAAGACGAACGAAGGGGAATGGCCGCAGGTTTCGCAGTGTTGTTTATAGAGACTGAGGCAGCGCCTGTCTGTTGCGAATTATTGGCTGCCTTAGGTCGTCTATTCGCGGTTGCAGGTGGATTTCCTGGGATTGGCAGCATACGACGGACATGGCCATATGCTGCAGAACTTGTGCTTCCAGTCCGGACCCCATATCTCATCGCAGAAGACCAACTGCGCGAAGCCACAGGTTGGCGATTGTCTACATCATGAGTGCCGTCTCTTGTTGGTAGATAGTTTCCAAGAGGAGCAACGGAAGCTTTTGGATTCCCATCAAAACCGTCGTCTTCGGAGTCGGATGAAAGAGAAAGAACACTGGTCTGCAAAAGGTCAGCATCCAACAGACTCTGTGATGTCTGCCTGGAAGCCTTTGAAGTCCGTGTATGGCGGCTCGAGACACTTTCTGAGCAGTCAGCCGGTGAGTAATGGGCCGGCGTTCTATCCGCGTTTTGTTGTTGTATCGAGACAATACGCGTCGCGGTGTCTTCCCAATTCGAAGGCGCACTGCTGGCTTTTGTTGGAACTTGGACATTGTGACCAACGTGAGCTCTTGCCGCCTCTTCACGCATGTCTCGTCCCGAACTCCATTCTTGATGCACGATTTCAGGCACGGCTGAAATAGAGATGTGCTCATGCGCAGTAGCATCCCGGAAAGACATCTGCTCGTAATGCTTGTAGAGACTCTGCAGCCCGCTGGCTTCCTGTTCTGACATGCCCTCTTGTTTTGGCTGCCCTTGCTTAGAGCTCGGATGATTTGTCGCATCGCGGCGTACTGAGCTCCTGATAGAACGTTTCGGCTGCTTCCTCTCGCTCCGATACCTGCCAGTAGGCTGAGCCGCGTACTCCAGAGGGGAGATGGCCAGAGATGAGGGGGGCTGGAGCACCATGTCAGGGCCCAAAACAAGCCCCCGCTCGGACGACGATACAGCTAAAGTGGAATTTGATGGCTTCCGGCGCGGGAGTAGGAGTGCTAGGTCGAGCTTGGGGGGCCTTGACTTTTTCTTGTCGTCACTGGCAAGAGAGCCATCGATATCGAGAAGAGAGCTGGCCTTTTGTGGCAGTCCCTTTGCCATTGCAGAGCTCGATGTTTGCTGCGAGATGACCAAAGGAACTTTTGACTTGTCATAGTACGAGGTGATGGTGGAGCTCGACTGCTGCCGACGAAGGCTAGAGGCGTCGGTAATAGACAGCTCGTCCGGGGTGTTCGTAGCGATGCCCGCTTCGCCGTACCGAGAATCATTCTGATTACTCGGCAAAACACCAGACTCCTCGTCAAATAGTGGCTGGCGGTGTCTGACGCTATGGACAATCCTATCATCGCCCAGACTTGACAGGGCTCCATCGAGGACACTTTCATCTTGGCCGGCACTGCTCTCGGAGAGGGATATACTGATGCAGGATCCCGACCTTGCGTCCCAGTTTCTCGCAGCGTCAGTCCCCCGACCAGTATGAGCATCGACATTTATCTCTGCTGCTCCCAGAAACTTTTGGACCTTGTTCAGCGGAGGCGAAATGACCGGTGCGGGTGCTTGCTTCTGCCTTCGCCTTGGTACAGGAAAACTAAACCGAGGCATAGTTCTGAAGCATACGCTGAAAGGCGGAGAAAACCGGCGGCCTTTCCTGTCGCCGTTTCTAGGTCTTCGAGTGGTGGCGCAGGTAGCGTCCCAAGCGTTCGTGGAAGCTGATGACAGCTACTGGGTGTTTCATTCATATGTTGTAAACGAAAATAAGTTGACTGGGTATGCGGAATGACTTCCGAAACCGCTGGAGAATCCCCTCAGGCTCGGATGCCGTTCCTTCGAATGCGGGAACAGACGTTATTTCGCCGAGTTTGAGAATCCTTCAACGATTCCATTCAACGCCCATCGGTCCGTGAGCACAGACAGGGCGATTTGCTCGAAAGGCGGTAACACCACAAACACGAACGGCAAAGCGAGATCCAGTCAGGCTTGGATGGCATCTCTCAAGCGTGACGAGTCGAGAGTTGGAAACGGCTGAGCATGGTTGCAGAAGAAGGGTGTCGAAGGCAGAAAGACAACGGCACCGTGCCAGTTGTTGAGGGCGTATCTTACGAGGACGTGCTCGTACGAGTACGAGCAGCAAGACACTTAGCGACGCGGCTTCCAGCTTCCGTTAGTAGCTGGAAAGAGGGTTTGGAAACTAATTAAAAAGAAATTAGGCGAACGACAGGCAAGGCGGAGGAGAGACCGGAGAAGGTGGAGAGACGACCGGACGCAAAGCCCGGCACGGGAAAGAGAAGTCCGAGACGCGCGATTTCCACAGCCGTAGATACAAGACAAGTCGGCACAACTGGCGAAAAGGGAGGTAAGGAACGGGAAGTCAGATGTACTCGTAAAATACACGCGAAGATGAGGAATGCGACTCACTGTTCTCTCATCAGATGGGCATTCCCCACCGATAAAGCATCAGCTTCCTTCCCGTAGCCCAGATAGGCCACGCGACCCAGTAGAAAAAAGGGTCTCATTATACGGGACATGGGGGAAAAAGGTAATCTCTACATAGTACGGAGTACGGCCATAAAAGCTGCTTGCTGATGATTTGTTGCGTGGGCGACATCCGGAGGACCCACAAACGCTAGACCCCTGACCGTCTGCAAGCCACCCTGAAGAGCCGCTAAATCGGTTTGCAATCTGCGAGGTACGGGAACATGTGAGCATCTCGATATATGCTTGCGCGCATAAGTCCTTGTACTATGTACTCATTGAATATGGGAGGAGGCGCTGCCGCAGGCGCGCCATACATTGTAGGCTACCCGTTTGGAGCGGGTGCTGCGCACAGTAAGATGCGCCTAGAAGGCCACGTCTTAGCGCTGGTTATTGTGTGCTGATTAGGCCGATGTTGTGTTATGGTTTATTATTTGCAGGGCAGCCGATACCCTTTGCCATGACGAGCCTGTGCGGCTAAGCCTAGCCAGGGTAAGATTCATTATACGGTACAAGCCCCTTTCCAAGAAAAGAATACAGAAGGTGCAAGAACGATTAGGTAGTGGGGTCCTTCAAATGTGCCATATTTTATGGCGGGTACTGTGTATATCACAGTTAATGCAGATCGCAGCAGGGGCCGGATTTGGCAAGGAATCCGACTCTCTTTCGCAGAACATTTCTCCGGAATCCATATTTGGTCAGTGTATCTTTGATACATTGCACCCAGCAAGGCACACGTACTACTCCGTAGAGCTCTCCGTATGACATCAATGAAAGTGATGTCCTAAAAATGGGAAGGCCAACATGGCACTTACTGTATCCCGTAGGCGCCTGCTTCTAGCAATCCAGAAGTGAGCAGCTCGTACGATGTGCAGCACGCGATATCTGCCAGAATACATCTATATGAAGATACTAGCGTAAAAATCGCAGACACCGTGCTCAAGCAGATGGGTAAACGGTCAAAACCTGGTGGCCATTGCTCAAAGATTCTCCTGAATATCCCCAGAGTCAGTGCCACGCTTACATTACTACGGAGTAGGGATTTGCAAATACAAGGACAAATATGGATAACGCTGCCGTAAGGCTGAACAAACGCGGATCGTTCTTGATTATCCTCTTGATTCTATGTTTACTGCTGACCTTTAACCAAGATCCAGCACGCAGCCGTAACCTACAGAGATAAAAGAGATGGCTTATCTTGGCTCGTACCTTGCTTTATTTCACCCCACAAGGGGAGGAAAGAGAAAGGGGAAAATGTACGGAATTGCAGAATGAAGGGCACGAGAGTCGCCCATAACCAGGATAAGATTCCGCCCTCGCAATTGCGTTTTACCGAGTTGCCAGTAGATAAAAAGGGGCCGGATACAGATGCTTCCTATAATAGGGTTCTAAAATTATGGCACAGGTTTAATGTTATTTGATGTCGAATTTGCAGCGCATGAAACGTATTTCATATGATTCCCCTTTGCAAGACAAGTACACGAACAACCAAAAGAAAAGAGGCATTCCCCATTTTCGAAATGCTGCTTTCAGATTCCTGCGGATGTTATTTCTTGATTGGCTGTCAACGAAGTGAATGAGTAAGCGTTTGCATAAAGCGAAGACTTATTCCATATTGTTTGAGATAGTTGGCACTCCCGACACTGCCGACCGCCGACAAGCTAGGCCGAATAGCGGACCTCCCGAAAAGGTCGATGACGGCATGCAGTTTATATACGCTGCCCTGGATTTTCCCACTCTTATCTTCTCTCTTGCTAATTTATTTCGTCTTCTCTTTTCCTGGAGTTTCCTGGCAAACCCCCCTCCCTCTCCCCCAACCGTGTGCTCATTTCGTCCTGTTTGCTGGACTTGTCAGCTCGAGCGTCTCAGTCGGTTACGTCATTGCATGCAGTCTGCGCTGAGTCAGCGGATTCTCACTCTGTAATACTGTTGAGGGCAGTCAATTCCTGCTCCCGGCAGCCTAACAGCAGAACAGCAACGCGCGATTTCCAAGTCGTTCCTCTCTGATAGACTAAGTAGCTGTCAGAATCTTACTGAGCCATGGCAGCAACGTTAAACAAAACGCCAAACTTCACGGCTAGCGATTATGTCAAATTCTTTGGAGCCGGTGCCCTCGCGGCGACGCTGACACATGGGGTATGACTTGGCCGGAACCGCCATCCTTTGCCCACTGTTCGTGTTGCTTTTGGCTAACTTGTCATGCATGCAGGCGGCAACACCTATCGATGTCGTGAAGACCCGCATACAGGTCGACGATGCCATGAAGGGTCTCAACATGGTCCAGACGGCTCGCCGAATTGTGGCTGGGGAGGGCGCAGCAGCACTCTTGACGGGTTTCGGACCAACTGCTGTTGGCTACCTGGTTCAGGGCGGAGGAAAGTTCTTCGGTTATGAGTATTTCAAAAAGCGTTACATCGACCTCGTCGGCGGGCTCGACCATGCCACCAACCACCGCACGGCCATCTACCTGGGCTCTAGTGCCAGCGCAGAATTCTTCGCTGACATTGCCCTGTGCCCGCTTGAGGCAACGCGCATTCGCCTTGTATCGCAACGCGGGTTTGCAACCGGCCTTGCCTCGGGTTTCATGCGCCTAGCACGCGAGGAAGGCTTGCGCGGCTTCTACTCCGGTTTCGTTCCGCTTCTGTTCAAGCAGGTTCCATACGCCATCGGCCAGTTCTCCGTGCATGAGGCAGCTAATGAGGCTATATACCGTGCAATGGGCCCAGAGCGCAAGGCTAGATTGACCCATTTGCAGTCCACTGGTGTCGAGCTGACATCAGGCATTGTAGCTGGTGTGGCTGCGGCAGTGCTGTCGCATCCAGCTGATACCCTGCTTTCCGCCATGAACAAAGGTGCTGGCGATCCTAAGCAAGGTGTTCTCAGTCGCATGTTCACTCTTGCCGGCGAGTTTGGACCCAAACGCCTGCTACTTACTGGGCTAGGACCGCGTATCTTCATGACGTGTGGCCTCGTGGCTGGCCAGTTTGTCATCTACGCACAATGCAAGGCGCTGGTGGGAGCACCACCAAGTATTGAGATCCACAAAGAGGAGAAGTCGGAGAAATAGATAGTTGGTATAGACATAGACTTTAGACACGGTGGGTTATCAGGCTAGCTTTCTCGCTACATAATGCACCTTGCTACATTATACAACGCCCGCAAGGTGTCCTTGAGTGTCGCTTGGTCACTGGTTATACAAGGTTATTCGATTCCTCATTCTCTAGAAGATGACCATCAGTTATTTAAGGACGTTAGTCAATTTACATATATCGCATCCCCGTAATGACTTCATCAGGCATGTAACAGATACTCTACTATACTACCGAGTTATAGCCTATTGAAATTTTGAACTCCATACAGTCCTTAGTCGTTCAGAGGTGAGGTCATGGTTTTCAAAAAGTCCAGTCGGTAACTTACTGGCGTGATTTCCCGAATTGCTTATCATTATCAAAATGAGTGCGTTTGTATCTTACAGTGTCATGGAATTGTCATATGGAATATGTATATAAAGGCCCTGAGTGCTCCTGGTTCGCAATGGTATACAGGTCTTGAACCCCTTCAACCAATCTTAAAACATTATCGAAGCCTACAGCTCTTGCCTAAAATTTTATTCCAGAAAAAATCAGAATGTCACGCAAGGACGGCTACGACCATCCTAAGCCCGTCGGGCCAGCTCCTCCTCCGAAGCCTGATGGAAAGTAGTTGCCGAAACGGCTCCCAAGCTCTGTGTCTACCTTCTTACAGGTGACACGTCAGGGTTTCATTACTAAACGAGGCGAGGCGTTAAGGGGACGAGACTGATAATCGAATTTAGCAAAATCAGAGATTGTTTTTTCAATAATACAATCACTTTGCTTGGCCCATGCTGGCTTTAAAATTGGTTACTTTTTCAAACTGGCATATTATTGCCCTATTATGATCACGAGGTACCAGCTGAGAAAATCTATCCTCTGTGCCTACTGGCTTTGTTATTCAGCTGCAGGTATAAATTGGGAGATTTCGGTGGCTCCATACGAACCAGATGGCATATTCAACTCATCCTCGTGTTGCTATGCTGGAATGAAGAAAACAACCTCCGGATTATCCAGAGTGGCACTTGGCAAATCACAGACCAATGCCTTACGCATAGCCGCTTGTGTCTTTTTCTCACATGTACGCAATCACCCCTTCCGGCTTAACAATATTTTCCCCCTACAGGTTCTCTGAAACAAAAAATGACTCGTTCAGTTTGCCTATGCAGATGGTGCTGTCGCTCCACGTCCTTGGACTTAGAATGTCAAGGGACCGCTGCTGAGTCTAGTATATTGTCCAATTATTTCGGCCTTCGGTTCTGGCAGATGGATTCCATAAACGCAGAGTACTATACAATGAAACCACTTTATATGAGGCGATGAGTTTAAAATAACTTTTCGTTAGACTCAAGATGCGTGATTGTGCTAGATACAACTAATTTATCAAATCAAGACAAGCGAAAGAAAAATCGGTATTTTAAGTCTGCCGCTTTGATTTTCAGTAATATTAACTATGGATTGTCGATGAACTTAGCTCCATTGGATATATGTATCACCAGAAAGCAATGCATCACCTCTCCTTGAAAACGTAAGCGTATAATGAAGGGTACAAAATTTCTTAGCTAAACCATTCCCACTATCATTTGTTTTCTTTCTGTAGTTTCATTCGAGGCTAGTTCATAGGCCGTTCCCCACCTTTGCTGCAGGAACGCCGAGGTGTTCAAGAAAAAGCTCTATGGGATGACCAGACCGGTGGATAAGTGGTGCAGGGAAGCTTCCCAAATGGACGTATACTGCTTAGTGCTATACCAAAAAAGATATGAGCTTGCTGGATTCGTGAGGAGTTTGATAGGAACAAGTATTGGACATACCGAGCAGGAGCTGCAAGAGCAGGCCTCGCAAGAGCCAGAGCAGCCCGAGGCGCACGAAGAGCAAGAGCTTGGAGGAGAAATTGTGAGTATACACTGATTAGATGTAATATGGTGGAAGGCACTTACCAGGGAGACATTTTCGTTTGTAGAAAAGGAAGAGTTGTAGGCAAATCTGTGGAATAAAGCAAATTCTTATTTGGAAGTTTGTATAGGATGTTGATGGTGACATCAGAAGAAAGTTTTACGGGACTGCAAGCTGGGGAATTGAGATATATATACACGATCTGGCAGGTAAGAGAAAAGTCGTACGCAGCCAAAGCGAGGCGGAACCACTCTCCGGCGTGGGATAAAGGAGCCGGTCATGCGAGATAATACGTAAACTTGAGAAAAATAATTGCACTGTGCGTGTTTCCATGTTCTCGGTGACCCGAAGGCTGATGTTGGGTATCAGCGTGTGCCTGCTAATGCTTGGAAGTACTATGCCTATCACCATTGAATAAACTAGTATACCGATATGAGAAGGCCTTTCTGTTTTGCAGACCTTTTGATTTTTTTATAAATAAAGATGTGCTTTGGCTTAATACCTTAAAAACTTCTCCATGATGTGAAGCTTCCAAAATACTGTCCCAGAAATCGCATAGATTAGATGCCAACCAGAGTATATTCAAGCGTTAGCCGCTGGTCAGTCCGGACAGTTTCTCTGTGCTTCGAGCACTGTTCGAGTTGTGGATAGAATAGGGAGGGTGGGTGGCATGCATTTTTTTTCGTCACCTGTCCGACAGAAGCATGGAAATGCAATGTATGAATGATACCGCCGCAGGCGCACGAATGGTTTGAATGATTGGATCTGTGTGCTTTCGGAAAGTATCATTAACGGAGCTGCGGCATTGGCGGTTCGATTGTCGCGGATAAAAGACACTCGGATGTTAGCTGCAGGATTGTTTTTCTGGACTGCGGTGTGGGTGCTGTGAGCGCCAAGTGCGGTTGCCCGAAAAATGCTGTATTTTGGATGCTCCAATGCTGATTGGACATGTTTAAAAGTGTGATCCATAATGGGAGTGGAAAGGATGATGAATGTGTGGGAAGACGGTGTGGGAGGACAGCGTGGGAGGCAGCGCGGGACAGCGTGGGACAACGTGGGACAGCATTCCGGTAAGGAGTGGTCATGATGTTTAGTTATGGAGCAGACATCACATATATACAGGCGATGACAGGAAGGTTTAGGTGGTATAAAGAAACACACTCGTATTTTGAACAGAATAGTTAGGCAACGAAGAAGGGAGAACGTGAGTCTAAAAGATTATTGAGTAAACATATTGGCTTGACATGCCAGGGAACAGAGTGCTTTCTGATTATCAAGTACTTTCGATAATTATTTTCAGCTGGAGAGTGACAATGCCACAATAAAATTCAAGATACATTCTAGAGAGGCGACTAGGAGGGGGGGGGCTGCGGCGGAAATGTAGTAGTGTGGGGTGGAAGGGTACGATATGGCCTTTGAAGTATGGGGTCATTGAAGATGTGTACAGAAATAGACGGCTAGAAGGGGGAAAGCCACGCATAGATCAAAGCATAAGGGTGTGGGTAACAAAAGGGGGAAAGGGGGTGTTATGATAAGGCGAGTGAGGCAGTATGAAAGTAAATGGTACGTAAATCTAAGAAAATGTAACGACGAAGCCGTCGGCAGTAGGCCGTGGAGGTAGGCCAAAAAGGAGCCTTTGAAGCACGGGCAGTTTTGGCAGCAATTGATAGGATCGGCTTCCGAGACAGCTGAATGGCGTTTCCCGACAGAAAGCGCCGACTTTGGACCTCATCTTTGACATAGAAACTAGGACTATGGCGAAATATGACGGGATTGAAGCGTGGAACAGGTCGAGGGAGGGAGGAGGAAGGAAAGCACTACTGAGATTCGGTTGTGAGAGGACAGCCGCCATCTTTATACCAAGGCGAGAAAATGGACAATGCAGCGCCAAGTCTGCCTGCTTTGTCAACCTTTTTGGACATCGGCAGCATTAGGAGTGTGTCCTCCACCAAGATCTATACTCGTATGTTAAAAAGAAGACGACATTTCCGAGTCGATTGGCAATCTTCGAGTATCCGTGACCACGCAAGGCAGGTTTGATATCCCTTGGAAGTATTACTCTCTCCTCATTCGGTATGGCTTGCCCACCAGCCGCGCCGCTTCGCCGTGGCCCACATCGTGTAGGAACCTTGATGGCTGGGCCCAAATTGTTGCAACTACGGACTACTGTGGATGGATAATATGTGTTTGGCTGCCAGTTTCAAGACTAGCTCCATACGTTTTCTTAAACGTTGAAGGCCGAGGCTCCTTCTTCAGAGCCTGGATCTTAAAACAGAAAGTCTGAATGAGTCAGTCGTTGCATGGTAGCGGAAAATAGTGAAACCTACGGTGTCTTCCCTCTTTTCTCTGTTGATCTAGGTGAGATTTTGGGTGAGAAAGTCGACCAACTTGAAATGCGACCTTTATAAGGGGAAAATACAGAGTAAGTGCATGTGACGGCAAGAAAACAAATGGTCATTCGTTTGGGGGGCCACGTCGTCCACTGCCACCAAGGCGGACAGAACAGGTCGCTGAGACGGGATCCGCAATTCTAAGACGAAATTAGTGGGGGTTTTGTTTTCGCTGTTAAACTTACCACTGCGAGAACCTTGATGAGCTGCTGACATACAGGTAGCCAATAGCATTGCAGTATTTTTAAGGGAACAGGACAAAGAGGTTCTCGAGACGGGTACAATAAATTCTATTCGTAGAAGGCTTTTTTGCATTGCAACAAGCACAGGAAGTCGCTCGAGTATGTAGACGGGATTTAGCCAAAGGCTTTGTAGGTTTCTAGCTGGCTTTCTGGTTTCTGTAAATCTTTCTACTGGTAGAGACCGGTCTAAATTTGACAGTATCTGGTCACAGTTACACACCACCAAAGACGCCGTTGAGAAAACCGAGGACCAAAGACAGAATATAAAAAAAAACGCAGCGTGGCGCTAGACGGGGGCTTGAGCTTACGGAGTATATGCATAGATGGAGAAGGAATACGAGAAATATAATGCCCATCAAGGTTCTCTATCAGTCCTTGTAGGAAGCGGGGCCAAAATGGAAGAGGTGAGAGACAGTATCTTACTTTCGGAAATGCCTGGCACGGCGGTTGCATGCAGAATATTGTTTGCAGAATACTCCGTAGCGAGCTGAGGTTCCGCCCCCAAGATACAATAGAGCATGCCTTGACGTTGTAATTATCCTGGGAGGCCCAGAATACGCCCAGGTGTATGGGCTATAATATTGGTGATGGCAGAGGGACAGCTTTGGGGAAGGCTAAGACGGTGAAAACTAACAGCGAATAGAAAAAGAAAAACTACAAAGACCGCCGAGAAAAAATGCTCCACCTTCCTCCCAGCACGCCTTTCCTTCTCAACTGTCCTCGTCCTCTCCGACATCCTCCCATTTGTCGTCATTTCCCCACAAAATCCCTTAGCTATCTCCCACTGTGGTTGTCTCGTATCCACCGGTCCTCGCCGATGGTCATAATAGAAACCTTCTATCGCGGCGCCAACATCACCACAACTGGCCACGAAGTTCGTCAACATCATAACGACTCTCCTGTGACTATCTCCCGGCTCCGGTTCTTTACTTCTCAAGTCATCAGGCATAAGTCGGCAATACTGCATTTGTATAATACAATACGGCCACCGGCCGTATCTCCATTTCAATACCGCCTCGCTTCAACAGCCGACTCCTTCTTGCTCAGCTCTGGTTCAAGCATTTTACCTGCTCTCTTCTCTTTGACAGGCCACATCGCATTTTTCTTACGAGACAAATACATAACCTTTGACGACCAGACGCGACCCACTCCATAATAGTCCGTGGCTCGGGTCCATCAGGGTGTATATAGTCGTTCTGTGTCAACTCCGAGAGTATCTCAATTGCTCCAATACTTTGTTCTCGGGTTTTCCTCTCCGTCGGCTTCAGAAACAAAATATCTATAGCTAAGATGCGCTATATTTCATACACATAACCCGCTTTGATAGGAGAGACATATTAGTTCGACGTTCTCCCTTCACTCATCCTTCGCCTCATTCTCTCCAGACACATCGTGCTTGTACGACTGTTAACTGCATATTTTGTGAGTATTAATTCTCCCGTGTCCGTCTTATATTTAGGCTCTGCTATCTTAACTATGTATTTTTGCACTCCTGTTTTCCTGTTGTCTAGCTCTGAGAGCCTAGCAGTGTTAATGCTGATGATATCGATCACGTCTACTCCGGTCTTAGCCGCTGTACCATAGCATCCTGACTTAGAAACACTGTTATTTCTACCAGCACCGGGGGTGCCAGTCGAAAGGAGAAGAAAGCTATTGGCTTTATAGCTCGCAAAATGGCAGATAATTTAACTGCTTTCGACCCCTCTAATGCCGACCTCAACACGGCCAACCCAACGGAGATCATCTGCTTCCTCAATGCAGACAAGAACGACTATGACGGTCGTCTCGGCGCCCGAATTTCGGCACTTTTTGTCGTCCTCGTTGTCTCATCTTGTACCACCCTGTTCCCTGTTGTGGCCACACGTGTTCGTTGGTTCCGTGTACCGCTCTATGTCTACCTGTTTGCCCGGTACTTCGGCGCTGGTGTAATCATCGCTACAGCCTTCATCCATCTGTTGGATCCTGCGTACACTGAAATTGGACCGGCCTCTTGTGTCGGACAGACTGGTGGCTGGGCCGAGTACTCGTGGCCACCTTGCTTGGCTATGGCTTCCGTCATGCTTACATTCCTATTGGACTTCCTCGCTGGATGGTTTGTCGAAAGGCGCTTGAGGCTCGAGCATGGCCACGAGGATAACATTGAAAGTGCTATCACCACGGCCGGCAATAGCAATGGTGTCACCACCGGTGCACAAGAAGCCTGTATTTTGCAAACCCACCAGTACCTGGACAACAACGTAACAGCAAAGCTACACAACAACAATGAAGATGTCAGCAACGGCATTATTGACATGGAGAAGGTCGAGGCTGCTGTGGAGAATAACGACGGGGCTTTCCGGGAGCAAATTGCTGCATTCCTAGTTCTCGAGTTCGGCGTTATATTTCATTCCGTCATCATCGGCCTCAACTTGGGTGTTGTCGGTGACGAGTTTAGCACACTTTACCCTGTTATCGTCTTTCACCAGGCATTTGAGGGTCTAGGCATTGGTGCCCGTCTCAGTTCTATCCCATTCCCACTGAAATCGAGCAAGTTTGTGGGGGCTTTGCCGTGGCTTCTCTGTATGGCCTATGGCCTGACCACTCCCATTGCTATTGCAATTGGTCTGGGAGTGAGGACCACTTACAACAGCGGCTCATTCACAGCAAATGTTGTCTCGGGCGTTCTAGACAGCATATCAGCTGGCATTTTGATTTACACCGGTCTCGTGGAGCTGCTTGCGCGTGATTTCCTTTTCAACCCTGAACGGACTCGGGATAGCGTTCGCGTTACATTCATGCTCGTTTGCCTTTTCTTGGGCATGGGGGTTATGGCTCTGCTGGGGAAATGGGCTTAATGGAAACATCAAGCACTTTGTCGTTTGCCTGTCGAGACTGTTTTTTAAAGTGCGTGGGGGTTTGCATAATTGTGTACAAAATCATATTGCCTTATCTTCTAACTTTTTTTTCGTTTATGCTTTACTTTCTTCTTTTCTTGTCTTGTGAGCACCAGGTCAAGCACGATTTCGCATGCTTCTATATGAAATAAAGATAAACAGCATTGTAAATGGCTACGAGTGCATTGTTTGAAGCGCTCCTCTCTGTCTTGTCAGCCAATTCTAACTATACTTATATAAGCCACTTACAGTCCTCCGTATTAGTCACGTGGTCATATCCGCACGATAAAGTGGGCCTAATCAGATAAGCCAAAAAATTGAGATAAAGAAAATCCAACACATACTAACTGGAAATTTTCTTGTCTCCCATGCTTTACAACAAAAGATAATAAGCTCTCGAACTCGTGAACATGCGGCCGCTTACAGAACCAGAGACACAAACTGTCTTCAAGAAGCTCGCAGACTACACGGGTGCTTCGCTCAAGAACCTGATTGCGCCGCTAGACGACTCTCCCGACGCCGACCGACATGTATTTCGGTTATCCCAAGATCGTGTGTATTATGTTCTGCTGTCGCTAGCGAACCTGGCGACGTCAGTAGCGAGAGACAAGTTACTGTCTCTAGGCACCTGCCTAGGTATTATATCTCAGTTCTTAGCTGTAGGATCCTGTCTAAGTAATATTATCCGTTCCTAACCTTCTCGTTGTTAGGCAAGTTCACCAAGTCGGGCAAGTTCCGGCTCCATATCACCGCCTTGCCCGTTCTGGCTGCCCATGCACGATACAAGATTTGGGTTCGACCTAATGGCGTCATGCCGTTCCTGTACGGCGGAAACATTCTCAAGGCCCACGTCGGTCGCTATTCCGAGGATTGCCCGGAGCACCAGGGTATAGTGGTGTGCACGATGGACGACATCCCAATTGGATTTGGTGTCACAGCACGCAGCACGTCCGAAGCGCGGCGACTAGATCCCACAGCGATTGTATGCTTCCGCCAGGCGGACTGTGGCGAGTATCTACGGGACGAGGATTCGCTCTTTGCGTCTGGATGATAATGTCCAGAGCTGGACAGACGTGGCAAAGATTGTGGTGGCTGCAAAGTGGTATAAGTAGATCACAAGACCGTCTGCTAGTAGCTCGAAAAAGTTTGATACCCAGGGACACTATTCACAGCACAGAAACGTGAGATTGTGGGTTATTTCAAGAAGGCAGGGGGTTTAGGAGCCTAAAGATTTTAACAAATGGCTGGATACGGCTGAGGACCGGCGAGTTCTCATATTATATTTGAAAATAGTTTTTATATTTCCGGCCCAGCATGCCGCTGTTTACAAAAGAGAGCGTATCAAGGGTTTCTGTGTCCAACGCAATTTGTCCATAAATGCGCTGGAGTTTAGTTCGAAGACATTGGGTTCAAGATTAAAACCACTATATTGTAACGAGGACAACAACAGTTATGTATCACTTGCATCCGTGAAATCCATGTTCAGATACTGCGCTATGCTCAAACGAGTATTAACCTTTGTTCTGGCCGAGGGTTGGTCTACAGTCGCAGATCGCAAATCTTGCCATGCGATCAGCCCCATCTTTAGCCAGCCAATAGATGATGCCGTTTGGCCGTTGGCTCACAACTGATGCAACGACAATACGTCATGGACATCCCGACCGAGATGAGCTCATGGATCCCATGCCTTGCCAGCTGGTACGACATTTTGGGCATTCTTCCATGGTAATCATTTTATTACCTTTTACGCTGTCTCTTCCCTTCCTACATACATCCCCTGCGACATTGCAAGGTCGCCAACCTTTTCAGAGAGTCCTGTACGATTATTATACAACGGTTAGGATGAACAAGATTTTTGGTTCCTCTGCCAGAAGCGACCATGACGATGGTCGCATTGGGACACCTGTCTCGGCGTCTCATGAAAACACAGAGCAGGCACCTGACGAAACTACGCGTCTACTCCCAAACCGTATCGACCACGGCGTCAACAATGGCCCAAACTACGGCTACCTCAGCCCAGACGACCCTGCTGTATCGCCATACAATCTCTTTTCCGTTCGTGCTACTCGCTACCTCACCATCCTTCTGCTGCTCCTCACTGGAATATGGTGGGTCTTGGTGCTTATTTCGCACTTTGTTACTCCGCCAGGCTTTCAAACTCGGGGGTCGCCGTTCTTCTCTTTCGGTTATAGCAGCGTCTCATTGACAAGTCTTGTCGTGAGCTTGCTGTTCTTCGCCGCTCCATCCAAACTTGTGCGAGTAATCGCCGCTGGTATAACCTTCCTCCTTCTCATCAACACTATCCTCATTACAGCGGTTACCAGGACACGGGTCGAGGAGGGTTGGGTCGGAATAGCTAGTGTTGTTTGTATGTGAGGTGCCAATGAGTGAGAAGGAGAGGCGTGATGGCTGACTTAACACAGGGGCACTTCTGGTCACCATGTGGACGATCATTGCAGACCGCACCGTACAATGGGGCAAGAGGGAAGAAGAAGAACGGCTGACAGGACGGCCAGAGTCGAGGAGAACGTTTCTCGAGTGGCTCCAGGTGTCCATCTCTAGTATCGCTCTGCTTGCTCTCTTTGTTGCCTCTGTCCTCCTGACTTGCTCGGTGATCTTACGTGCGCTTGACTCTGGGCTGGCTCCCCCCGGCAAGCGGTATCCGGTGGACGGTGGTAAGTACGAAATACATGTCTATTGCCACGGCAGCAAATCCAAAGAGCACCTTCCCACGGTGCTGTTCGAGGGTGGTGAAGATCCGGTCGAAAACGGCCTGTGGCAGTTTGCCGAAAATGCAGTGACAAACGGATCGATCAACCGCTATTGCTTTGCCGATCGACCAGGACTTGCCTGGGTAAGCCGCTCTTTTTATCCTCGGAGCCGATGAGGTTAAGGCTTCTTTTTGCTCTGGCCGAAAGCTAACCTTGCGCAGAGTGATGCAGCCCCATCGCCATTCTCGGCTGGAATGGCTACAGAAGCCCTGAGTGAAGCCCTTGCCAAAGCCGGAGAGGTGGGTCCTTGGGTGCTAGCAAGTGCCGGTGTGGGATCCATCTACTCGCGTGTTTTCTCTTCGCGTCACGGCGCCGAAATCGAAGGGCTGCTGCTTATCGACCCGCTGCACGAAGATCTCCTCGACCGACTGGGCGCGTCCAGCCGGGGGTTTCTCCTTTGGCTTCGAGGGATTCTCTCCCCTCTCGGTCTGGATCGCATTCCCGGTGCCCTCTTCAAGGGACGCAACAAAGAGGACCGGGTTTGGGGACGGGCGGCAGACCAGAGCAGCAAGGCGATTTACGCCAAGCTGCAGGAGAACCTCGTGGCAAACTCGCTGACCAGGCGTGATGTTGCGACCAGTCGTGCCATTCAGTACCAAGACACGCTGCTGGCAGTGGTCTCGTCAGGGGAGCAAATTCGTCGAGACAAGGCCTGGGAGAGCAAGCAGCGAGATCTCACCCGTCTCACGCACAATCTTCTGGCCTGGGACATTGTGGACAAGGCGCCACACCAGGTGTGGAACACACTAGAAGGTCGTGCCACGATTGAGAAACGCCTCAAAAAGATGGTGCATCAACTACCCAAGCCCATTGCGGATGGCCGGTGAGGGAGCTGAGCAGACAGGGGACGGGAAGAAGGAAGTGAGAGATGCGCAGTCTTTGGCGGCGCTAAAAAGAGTTCATCTTTTTTTTTTTGTCTGTCAGCCTCAGACTTGTTTGCTCCCATTCGCCATTCGCCAAAGACAGAAAACGGGGACAGTGGGGGGGAGGGGAAAATAAGGACTGGTATCAAAAACGGTGAATCTTTGCAGTTGCGTGAGGATTTAAATAACGGAAGAGGGGCGGCAGGAAGGAGGATCCAGACAGGGGGAGGGGAAAGCGAGGGGGGGGGGTCCAGAAAGAATGCTTATTAGGCAAATGTAACTTTTGTGGTTGTTGTTATTATTGTTCTATTTTATGGCAGAGTTTCCGGTTTTCTGATCCTTTTTATTAATATTACAAGATAATTTAAGGGCACAGTGGCTGCTCAGCAACAACCATGGGGCAACAGAAAAGAAGGGGAAAGCAGGAGGAGCGACTCAAGGCGTGTGCACGGACCAAGTAACGGGGTGCTAGGTTGCTTTAGGCTTAGCGCCGAGATGTGTCTGTTCCCTTTTTCTCATCTCCCCCCATTTTCTCCCAAAAGCTGTGAAGGGCAATCCGCCCCCCTCGACTTTCCTTACCGCGTGTTGGCCATCGTCCCAACATCCCATCTCCGTGCCTTTGATGCTTGTTTGCCGAGCGAACTAGAATCCTCCACGGAACCTCGAACTACCGGAGTGCCGCTCCCGCACGAAAGAGACCCGCCTGGTGCAGCTGGGTCTACCGTTGTTTGGTCCGCCACAATTGTGCATGCGACCGGCTTCACGTTTGCCGTTGCAGCATCGACAAAGGTCGCCCTTGCCTCGACATCTGGGCTTGGCTCCCTGCGTCGAGGAGAGCGGCAGCTGTGAGGCTGGCAGAATTCTTACTGTAGGTCGGGTCGGCTTGTCGTACCTGGCCCTCTCCTTCTCTCCGCTCTCCTCTGGACTCGTACCCGCGACTCCTCTTCGGCCTCGACATCGAGACGTCACATACGCGTCCTTCGCTCCTCATCGAACCTCCCTTGCCTGCGCACGCCTCCTCTCTCTGCGACCCGACCGACAGCCGATTGCTATGCGCGAATTGGCCGTGGCGTTGCATCAGTTTAGCTTCCAGCCTTCGCCGCCCCTGCCCACAGAACGGGGACGGTCGCCCAAGATTTACCTGACAGCCCGTCTGCTGTCACCCCCCTGAGTCATCTCGACGGCGGCCCAACTCTGGCGACTGCGCACATTGCATAACAAGCCCTGCCCCCGTTCAATCCCAAGATGGACCCGGGCTACGAGAGCGGCTCGGCCAGCGACCGCGTGTACGGCCACTCCCAAGCACCGCCAAATAACACAGGGGACTATCCCATGGAGAGGCAACACAGCAACGTCAGTCAAGGCCAGTCGTGGCAGAATGGCGGAGGCTACGGGCACATGCCCAACCGTCCACCGGCATCCCCTTCCCAGGGAGACCGCGGCCGGAATATGGACCGGGGACGAGACCGAGAGTTGGAGCCCAGGCAAAGTAGTGAGCGAAAGCAATCCCAGCAGGGCAGCTCGAGAACGGCAAGCGGACCGATGCGGATCTGTAACAAATGTGGCGAGCCGCTTACGGGACAGTTTGTTCGTGCCCTGGACGGAACTTTTCACTTGGACTGCTTCCGGTGTCAGGTGAGTCGCCATCTGCAAGGCCTCTGTGGCGAGCAGATCGAGAGCGCTGTGTTCATTTGCTCATCTATCAACTACTACAGGACTGCGGCCAGATTGTAGCTTCAAAATTCTTCCCGGCGAGCGACACCAACGACGGCCCTCAGTATCCACTCTGCGAAACAGACTACTTTCGACGACTAGGCTTGCTCTGCTATCACTGTGGCGGCGCCCTCCGGGGTTCCTACATCACCGCCCTGGACCGGAAGTACCACGTTGACCACTTCACGTGCTCGCTCTGCTCGACCGTCTTTGGGGCGCAAGACAGCTACTATGAGCACGACGGTCAGGTTTACTGCCACTACCATTACTCGACCCAGTTTGCTCAGCGGTGTAATGGCTGCCACACTGCCATCTTGAAGCAGTTTGTCGAGATCTTTCGCAATGGCCAGAACCAGCACTGGCATCCAGAATGCTATATGATACACAAATTCTGGAATGTCCGGTTGACTGCGCCTCACGATGAAGATAGCCAACTGCCTGCATCGGAAGTCGACGAGACAGCTAGACGAGCTCTTGTGCGGGACGAAGAGGAAAAGATGGAAGAGAAGGTGTACCGCATATGGAGCGTGCTGTCTACCTTTGAGGAATCGTCCGCTGCCTGCATATCCGACATGCTGCTACACGTCAGCAACGGCGCTTATGTGGACGGCGTACTGGTGGCTAGACGATTTATCGGGCACGTCGAAATCCTTTTTCGCTCTGCTGACAACCTCGACACAGCGATCACCAGGTTTGAACTGAAAAGTACAGAGGACCCTCGATATTCAGTCTCGTATGTATGCGTGCCGTACTGACCACCGTCTATAGGCCTGTCTTATGGTCGCGAAGCAAAGTTGCTCTGTAAGAAGATTGTAGCCTTCTTCTCGCTGCTTTCCAAATCGCAAGACGTCACGACTACGAAGGTCGGCGTGACGCAGGAGCTGCTGTCCCTGGTTACCAGCCTGGCCCACTATCTCAAGCTTTTGATCCGCATTTGCCTCCAAGGCGCTCTTCGCATTGAGAAGGAACGGAACACGTCGGAAAGCCTCCACAAGTTTCTCGACGATATCAGCGATTTGGAGACGATGAAGAGCGAGCCCGAGGAAGGGCTGCAGCAGATGACCGCCAACATGGAGCCTCTCGCGGCGAATAACTCGGACCACTGTGCAGCCTGCCAGAAGTCCATCGAGGACGAATGCGCCAAGAGCGGGGAGAAGCGCTGGCATCTTGCCTGTGTGACCTGCGCCCAGTGTGCGACGCCGTTGGGCGCAAAGCTGGACAGTGCCCGTGTCAGATACGACGGCAGCATACTCTGCAGCAGCTGCGAGCCATCCGGTTCGGAGACGGCCACGCCGATGGATCGTGTCACCAAGCTGCAGCAGTATATTTTCCTCCTACGGGTGGCCTTGGCCAGGCTGCTGGATATTCTGTACAACAGTGGAGCGCTCTTGCAGGCCTCGGAGGCGATGGCAGCTGCTGCAAGAGACGAATCCGCGCCGTCTTCCGATATGCAGTCACGAAGAGACGGGCGGACTCCGGCGACGGGCGACGCCAACCGGCCGAGGGAGCCGTCCTCGTACGAGAACACGCTGAACGATGTCCGGCGGCTGCGGAGTACCCGTCTGGACAAGCACCTGTCCTCGAGCTTCAAGAAAACACGAACATCCCGCGTCATGGACGGGCCAGAAGGCTCCGCTGCGCGGCCTGGCTCTTCCGGCGGCGACGGTCCGGCAAGCAGCAACCGTCCCGGCATGCAGATTGTGGAGGACCGCGTCGATGAGGCCTCTGCTGACATGATGCTTGGCCATCAAGATTACCTGACGCTAGACGACATACCGCGCATAGTGGCAGCGGAGCAGGCGCGCGAGCAGCGGCCCGGCGGACTCAACAACAGAGACCCGAGCATGGCCCGCAGCGACCAGCTCACGACATACTCCTCCAACGACCAGTACGGCGCCGACGGACGCCCAGGCAGGTCTGGCGCAGCCGGTCCTTTGATGGTCTCTCCACACAAGCTGGGGGGCCGGAAGTACTTCTCGGAGCTGTCGGGGCTCGAATACTTTATTGTGCGGCACCTTGCCGTGATGACCATGCAGCCGATGATCGAGACCGAGTTCTCGCTGGAGGAGCTGCTAGACTTTATCGAGTCTAGGAAACCGGCGACGTTCTGGAACAAGTTCGGCAAGGCGTTCAAGAACGACAACAAGAAGAATGTCAAGAAGAAGGGCATCTTTGGCGTCCCGCTCGAGATCATCATCGAGCGCGACGGGGCCGATTCCACAGACGGCGTCGGGCCGGGCACCCTGCGCATCCCGGCGATTGTGGACGACATTGTGTCGACGATGCGGAAGATGGACCTGTCGGTCGAGGGTGTCTTCCGCAAGAACGGCAACATCAAGAAGCTCAGCGAGCTGTGCGAAAAGATCGACCGGGACGGCTGTGACAACGTCAACCTGAGCGGCCAGAACGTGGTGCAGGTTGCAGCCCTGCTGAAGCGATACCTGCGGGATCTTCCCGACCCGCTGATGACGCACAAGCTGTACCGCCTCTGGCTGGCGGCGGCCAAGATCTCGGACGAGGACCGGCGGCGGCAGTGCCTGCACCTGACCTGCTGCCTGCTGCCAAAGTGCCACCGCGACTCGCTGGAGATCCTGTTCTGCTTCCTCAAGTGGGCCGGCTCTTTCCACCAGGTGGACGACGAAAGCGGCTCCAAGATGGACATCCGCAACCTCGCCACCGTCATCACGCCCAACATCCTCTTTATCAACTCCAAGGCGCCTGCTCTGGACAGCGACCCGATATTTGCCATTGAGGCCGTCGACATTCTTATCAATAATATCGAGGAGATGTGCCTGGTAGGTCTCGCCCGTGCTTGACCCCCCCCCTGCTTGGTCTGTGCTAACCGCCCAACCGCGTCAGGTTCCGGATGACCTGGTGGACGTGCTGAACGACCCGATGCTATTCAGCAACAACGGCGAGATCACGACAAAGGAGATCCTGAAGCGCTTCGGCGACCGGGCCGGCAACAGCGCAGGCGGCCGGCCGTACGGTCAGGTGGGCGAGGTTATGAACCGACACGACTCGACGACGCGGCCTCTCGCAAGGCGGGTCGAGACCGACCCTTCGGTCTGGAAGGAAGAGACCAGCGTGCGTCCGGTGCAGGACGTGCCTTTCGGCAGCAACAACGCGGCTCCGTACAGCACGACGCCGAACCAGAGCTCTCCGACCAGGTGGCAGGGCCAGGACGAGCCCAAAGGCACCACGCCGCCCTTCCAGCCCCAGCACGAGCTGGCGGATGCCGACAGCCAGCTGCAGGGGCCAGACCGCGCACAGAAGCGAGAATGGCGGAACTCGGGCTGGGTGCGTGGGAACAACGGGCCCCCGAGCAACGGCTCCGTCGGCGTTGCCGGCCACGGTTAGTGCTTTAGGGGCCCTCCTTCCCCTATGTCCCTACGTCCCTACGTCCCTACGTCCCTACGTCCCTATCTATGTCCAGGCGTCGACAGCATCTCCCATCTTGCATCCTCTCCCGTGTTTGCGAATTAGACGGCACACTACAACAAGCATCGCAATGGCGTTATCACATTCTCCTTTTTTTTTTGCCCTCTCCTGCCCCGTCCGTCGTCCCCGAGAACCTCTCCGTGCCCGGCCGATCCGCAGGCTCGTCTACGTCGACGAAGCGAAATCCTTAATGAAGTTCATGGACCACTGGAAAAAGAAGAAAAGAAGAGCATGTTGCTGGAAAGGGTGGCGCGGCGCTCGTGGCGGATACCACGGCAGCCTCTCCGCCGTGCGGGCAAGTCCTGTGGCTGGCGGGCGAGCTTTCTTGCTCGCTCATTGGGAGGGAAGTCAAGGTGCTCTTGTTTTCTTTCTCTGCTGTTTTTGTTATTGCCGGGTCTTTCTAGGCGCCCCTTATTTAGCCGCCACCTCCACCATATCTTCCCCCTCGTTGATTTAGACGTCGGTAATTGGGTTTTCATGTCCCGTTGCTTTACCTTCCATCTTTCCCCTCGTATCCGCATGGCTTTGTACGGGAGTTTTCTTTTCTTTTCGCTCTCCACGGCGAGCGAATTAGCGAATGGCCCTCACCACCTGTCTTTGTTCCGTTATTTCACACCTGTTTCTCTACATAGCTTGGATGAAGACCTCTTACGCGTGGAGAAGATCTCGTTCTGATTTCATGCTTTTAAAAGCATCAGTCTCTTGTCTTGCCTCTTCTACAAGTATAAACGGACACAACGTCCTTCCCGTATCTTCTATTCGTCGTCAGTCCCGTCAACTGCACATGGCTTCCAACCGTATAGTATTAATGAATAGTTCATAAGAACCCAAATCTGCACCCCGATTGTCAATCCATCCTGTCGAGGTCCCGTACATCAAGCCCTCTCTCTCTCTCCCAATCGTGCCCAGCCTTGTCCTTTCGTGCCGTTCGTGCAGCGTCTTCCACCGCCCCCCCTCAGTCGGCCATCAGCATAATCGACGACGGCACCGTGGACATGCGCTCGGCCGTGAGCTTTAGGGACACGCGCAGCAGCTCGCCCGCCACGTCTGGATGCTCCTTCTGGAGCCTCTGCCACGCCTCCCGGGTGAGCACCCACACAGTGCAGTGCAGGTCGGCATACGCAGTCGCAGTTCGGGCCGTCTCCGAAAAGAAGGGCAGCTCACCGCACGTGGTCCCTGCCACGATGCTCTCGTGGTAGCACTGCCCATGTGCGAGGCTATATTCGGCCCGGACAATCCCCTTCTCCAGCAGAAAGAAGCCCTCGGCAGCAGCACCGGCCTGGAAGAGCATGTCCCCGGCCGAGTACTCCCGCCGCTCAAAACAGCTACCCGCTTTGTACCAGAAGTCCACATCCTTGTCGCTGACGTCCTGGAAGATCTGCAGCATCAGCCGCAGCGGGTCGCTGAAGTTCTGCCACCTGGAGCGCCGGCGATCCTCCGTGTTGTCCAGCAGCTCCCGTGCTGCAGCCTGCAAGTGGCTCCGCCGTGGCGAGCTTGCCAGCATGTCGATCGAGGGGCCGGCCTCGTCTGTGAGCAGATGCCGTTGGGATGCCAGGTCGGTGGCTGCGGTGGCGATCGCACCGTTTGTCGCTGTGGCGTTGGCCTTTGTGCCCTCGCCCAGATGTGCCTCTTGGCTTGCATAGAGCGTCTTCAGTAGCTCATTCTCGCAGAGCTCTAGAGCAGTGTTGATCTCTGGCAAAAATATCACCTCTATGCCATCCTCGCCAAGCCCGACAGCACGCAGGCCGTGGCCGAGTTCGCTCTCTGCATCCACGCCGCTCACCACGAGCTGAATGCCCTTACCATCCAGCAGCCGGCTGATGGTGTTGAATGCTTCTCCGGCGGAATAGTCTAGCCCAGTCACATGGCGCAAATCAAGAATCAAGTACCGGATCGGTTGACGGTGAAAAGAGTCGTCCGAGATGAGCTCCCGGATTCTGTCCTCCACGCCCACAATGGTGCCAAAGAAAAGATAGCCCGCCAGTTTGATGATGCAGATTTGGCGGCCAACCTTGCGGAGGTAGTTTTGCTGGGACGGATTTCTCCGAACTGTCGAGTTGACAATCTCGCCGTTGTATGCGGCGCGGATGGCGGACACCTGAGATGTCTGGAAAATCAACGATACAAAGGCTAGAAGAATGCCGACCCCAATGCCAACAACAAAATCGTAGATTCCCATAATGAGAACAATCACGATGACCTATCCACATTAGCTGATTTTCATTCGGTGGGAAACAAAGACGGCAAACAGGACGAACCGTCACGTATTCTGCCAGTTTGAGCTTCTTACGAGGCTGCCATACAGCCTCCACAAGGAGCTCGAAGCCAAGGTCAAAGATCAAGCATCCGACCATCATGATCGGTATGAAGCCAATGATCTTGGGCCCGATCAGCATAACACAGAACGTAAGGGCTGCCAGCTCAAAGCCAGCAAGACGGCTGTCGCCACCCGACCGCATAAAGAACAGCGTATTGGCGTAGACAAGGTAGTTTTGCATGCTCCCGACAGCACCGGACAGAAGATTCGAGAACCCGTGAAGCTTGAGCTCGTGGTTCAAGTCGGCATGATCTTCGCCAATGTTGAGTGCCAGTGCCGGCACATTGATAGGGACATGGAGGATCCCAAAAAATGTCAATGCAAACATGGCGGGAACACAACGGGCAATAGCTCCCCAGTGCACCTTGTCAAACTCTGTTCACAAAATGCAGTCAGCTATCCAACGCCTTCAACGAAAGAGAAAAGAATCGGAATTTCATACTGTAGAGCGTGTAGAAAAACCACCATGGCTCGCCAGCCGGAGGACCCTCGAATACCCATCCACGGTTACGCAGACGGCTTGGGTCCAGAGGGCCAACGATAAGAGCAAGAATATAGAAAAAAAAAGGAATGGCGATAATGAACAGCGGTAAGAAGTACTTGTTCGAGATGCGCTTCTGGCTCCAGAAAAGAATAATAGACAGGGCCAGCGGTGTGACCCATAGCGGTATCGTGTCCTGCTGGACCAGTTTATGCAACGTGTCGAGATTGTAGTTGAGACTGCCTTCTATGCGTGCTGTGACCTCAAAGCCGGTAGCAACAAGAAACCAGCCAACACCGCCAATGCAGCCGATGAGGATGTGCCGAGGAATGAAGCCAACAATGTAGCCAAACTTGAAGCGACCCATGCAGTAGAAGACTGAGCCCGTCACGATGGAGCTCAGGGCATATGATGTGATCGTTGTGGCAATAACCGCATCGGGTTTATCCTCCCCAACAATATCGGTAATGGTCAAGGCCATACTGTGAAAAAAAGGAACTACCTCAATCTGCAGCTATATCAGTGTATGCTCTACAAGGCTCCAGTGAGGGGAGATAGACCTACCAACTCAGACCCTATTCCGCCCTTAAATATGCTTCCTGAGGAAAAGACAAGCTGTGACACTATGGTGCTAACATAAAATATCGAGATTCCGGCGGAACCTAAGTGGGCAAATATTGGGCTTCCCAGCGGGAAGAGGATCATTCCTAATAGATGGAAACACGCACTGTAAATACGCGCAAGAGAGCAAGGCATGGGGACCGGCTAAAAGCGTGCACTTACCATAAGAGAGAGCGTCGAGGATGTTCAACAACAGGCCCACTATGACTGCAGGCAGGCAGGCGATAGGGGCCACGACCACATTCTCCCAGAGAACCTTGCGGTCCCAACACTTCTGATTTGTGACAGAGCGGTAGATTTGTCCTATCCGATTCCCATCAAATCCACCGTTCGCAGTAGTCCGTTTGAAACGCCAGTCGAAAAGGCGTAGAAATCCATGTCTTCTGTGGTCCTTCTGGCCTTCAATATCATAGCCCGTCCTTGGACAGCCGCCCGTCAACTCGTTTGGTTCTGTCCTGTGTGAGTGTTCTAAAAGAGGTGTCGATTCGGTCGGCAGTCGGCCGGACACGGTACGGTCTCCTAAGTCATCAGCAGTCTCGAGTTGCTGTCCCTCTGACGTTGTCAGGGGTAGATCATTTTCTGATATTTCCTCGCGTTCTTCCTCATCAGAAAAAACGCCACCGCTGTCCCGATGACTATTTTCTTGCTCGAAAAGATCGACATGTTGAGGGGGCGACCTTCTCAAGGCGCGGGTAAGAAGGGATGGCCCTTCATCAGCATATAAGTCTGGCTCGCCCTCTCCTGATGTCCCATCTCCGTTGTTCCGCGTTTCGGGTTCGGGTTCCGCTGCTTCGGAGATGCGCTTCGTTCCTCTGATTGCGCCGCCTGTTATTGCTGCTGTCCGGAATTCGATATCTTCGGTGTCGATGTCTGATGATAACGTTGTGCGAAATGACAGCGAGCGATTCCGGTTGAGAAACGAAGAGCTGTGTGTTTCGCTTTTGTCTGCCAGCTGGTATGTCGCCAGCTCAGCTGTGTCTTCTCGTACGGACCTCGCGTATTGCGCCGTACTAACGAGAGCTGGTTGCGGATTAATCAACTGGCAAAGGTACACAATAAAATCAAACAAAAGTTATGAGCCTACCTAGACTATCCCGGAGGGCAGGGTTTATAAACGATCGAATTGGCTCTCTGTGTCCTCCCGAGGTGATGGAGGAAGAAAGCTTCGAGTCCCCGCCCAGCGGCTGTTGCTGGAGGTTTGGCTGGCCGTGTGGTAGGCGAGAAGAGCTGCGAGACCGGCGTCTTTGAGTGCTGGCTGTTGGGTTACTCTGCAGCGAGCCAATTGACTCGGCTCTCCGTCTGGGCCATGGCGAAATGGCGAAAGCCACAGGTGGAGATGACATGGCTAAGACGTCAGGCAGCGTCTCAGAAACCGCGCTGAGCACTGACGAGAAGATCAAGCTTCAAACTGTTTCTCTGCTTTGTTTCGCTGCTCTGTCCCGCTGCTCTGTCCTACCCTGCTATGCGCGCCCTTCACCTATACCGAGAGCATGGTGGGTAGAGAAAGCTGGCTTGTGTTGAGAGCGATGTGCAGCAATGCAGCAGCAGCTTTAAGCACAAAAGACAAGCCAAAAGGTGGAAAACTGTGCTGTCGAGCACTTTCCGTCTGCTTGGCGTCCACCTTGAAAGAGGACGTGCAGAGGGAAGTAGATGAGAGCGGATTGGCGGCTCAAACAAGCGTCGGCGAACGCCAGTCGAGAAAGAATAAGAATGCAGCTGGCTCGTTTGGTGACCAGGAGACGGGAACTCGGGCTGGCGTCAACCTCCTAGGCATGGGCAGTCTCACCAACGCGAGAGAGGCAGGACAACCGTCGTCGAATTGAAACAACTTTGAGAATTGGAGACAATGGAGGAGGAGGGGGCGTGTAGTAAGTTAAGCAAGGATGGCTCGAAGATCCACCACGACATGCCCAGAAGGCTCCAATTTTTTAGGCCATGACTTATCTTTACTAGCGCGTGCGTAATGCCGCAGATATACTGTATAACTCCTGCGTGCCTGTTCAAGAACGGAAAGGAGCGGTCGAATGGACAAGCAAGTTGGTAGACGGCAGCTCGACCAGAACTTCGGTCACACTTTTTACATGGTAGCGAACCGCTCAGCATTTGAAAATACGTAATAAAAAACACCACCGGGAAACCCAAAAGGGATATGTGCGATAACCAAAGAAGCCACGCCGGGCCAGTTACAGAAACAAAGAAATAATTAATTACTCCGTACGAGTACGAGTCTGCCATGGCACAGTGCGTATATCTCAGCAACGACAGGAGACTGCTGGGCGACTTGGGCCATTGGTGCAGACAATGGCGTGTTCATTTTCGCCAGCCGAGCACGCACTGGCGAAATTTGCCCATTAGTTCGTTCGCAAAGATACCTTGCTGATAGAGTCTTTTCTGCATGCGTTGACGTCAACGACATGGGCAAGATATGAGTACCGTGAAATACAGTGTGCGAACGGTGCAAACGAGGCTGGGACCTTCATTCGGTGGGCAAAAAAAAAATTTCGGCCATGTGAGCAGCCAAAATTACTCGTATATTATACGTGTACGAGTACCGGCCAGTCTGCGTTGCAACATAGCTGCGACGGCATGCAGACCCTTGTCTTCCGGAGGAAAGCCCAGCCAGGTTTCATGCAGAGAACAACGACAATGCCGTAGCATGTGCGCATTTCTGTGGGTGCCCTCCACGCCTCCCTGCCATCCGCTGTGTTTCTCACTATATTGCGTCTACGGACGGCGTGCTCCATTTAAGTGGATGTCCTCGTTTTACTGCTACCTATGCCCCTGTTCGCCACAACGGTTCCAATGGTGTCTGTCCCGCATGCATTTTTCGTGATACCCCGACCGGTGAACGATGCATTAGACGGGAACGAAATATCTGCTCATCAGGTGGCAAGACAAAGATGCCTTGTGCGGCCGTCTCCCACACCTCCCAATAGCAGCCAATTGGACAGGCGACAAGAAAGGTGTCGTTCATGCCAATCAACCAGTCTTGCAAGATGTTCGTCGCTCCTTCAAGCACATGGTGCTGCAGGAAAAAGTGGTGTGCGTCGGCATGCACTCGTACGGAGTACTCGTAGGTCCCATGCGTGATTCGCGAACAAAAATGTGCATAACGTTGTATCCCAGCCTGTTTCTTACGCGGCCAGTCAGACCGGTGCCTCCCCTCCTCCTCCTCCTCGCCCTTCTCCCACCCATTAGGATGTTGGACGGGAAAAGAGTCATGCAGACAAACGACGGCTGAATAGTCCACCCATCCGGGCTAGAAGTTCCACCTCTTCTCAGCTCAGCTTCTGGAGGTATCCCTGGGCAATCAGCCTCTCGACGTCGCCCTGCCGAACGTAAAACTGGCTGTTCCGACTCAGTGTAATGGATCTGTGTTGGTCCATTAGACGTTAGCCATTGCTCCTTATTCCCATGCTCGAATGCTCGGCCATACGTACCCATATTCCGTCTGGATCTCCCCAGCATCCTTCAAGACGCGAACATCAATAAACAGATCTCGAGGCGGCTCCAGGCTGCCAGTCAGATCAATGTCCGTCCACTGGCCCTTGTAGGCAGCCAGCAGGTTCGAGTACTGCCGGACGTAGTCCTCCTCCTGCGGGCTGAGACTGCTGCTGCCGGCACCGTGCCCTTCGCCTGCACCAATCTCACCGCCATTGGTACCGTTGCCCCTTCCTCCGCTACCTCCGGCTCCGGACGCGCCTTCGCGTACCTGCTGCTCCGAGAGGTCCACCACGTCCGATCCGTTCCACACCAGCTCCTCCAGCTTGTCGGTCCGCGTGCGGTGGTACGCGAGCAGGCACCGTTTGTTGCGGCGCATGGCGAGGTGGTCGACGAGAAGTGCACATGCCGTTGCCTGTTCGGTCGTGGGGTCGAAGGATCCCTGAAAGGGCTCGAGCAGCTGGGCCACGTCCTTATCGAGGTCGCGCACTTCGCGCGTCACCGCTCGCACAATCTCGGTTTGGTAGGGTGGCAGGTGTGCCAGGTTCTGCGTCCGTTTGGCATGTTGGACCTGGCAGAACAGACGAACGTGAGCATGGGGTCTGAAGAGGACTGCACGCGATGCAGGGCAGAAACGCGTTGCCAGAAATACGCACCAGCTTGTTGCCAAGATCGCCATACATCTGAGGAGAATGTGCAAGGCGACTAATGCGGGGCAATGCTCGGAAGGGGACTCAGTACGCCAATATTCGGCGACCGTCCTTGTAAGATACGGCCGTTTCTGCGGGAAGAAAAAACAGGGCGAGGTAGATCACGCGTCTTCAGCCAATCCGAGTCCGTTTAGGGTTGCCTCTTTGGGCTTCCACTATTCTCGGTATAGCCTACATAATACACAATACGCTCGTAATACAGTATAGCATTATTCTTCTCCACAGAACCCCCAACTCCCAACCGGTTCATGTCTACGCTTATAAATTTACTTTGGCAGTATGCATGTGTAAAACACTTATGATGACGGCATCCATTAGCAAGATTAATTATCCTGCTTTTGTCACAATTGATTTTTTTTGTTATATATTGAAGCCCTCTTTCTGTCCTTGCAAAGTGCCGACTCAACGAGAAGCAATCGTCCTCAACGTCGCAAACGAAGCAGTCCGCCACCGCTTACAGCTTCTGCATGGCAACCTGTGGGGAGGTAGTCAGTATCAACACGGGACATTTCCTTGAAAACGCGGGAGGATAGATGTGTGCATACAATATCGCTGGACTGGACATAGTCCTCGAAGTTGGCAATCTCGTCCTGAAGGTCGTCCAGAGAGATCTTCTCGTCCTCGACAACCAGGTTGATCTGCAGCTTCTTGATGCCGAAACCAACAGCAACGAGCTTGGAAGCACCCCATAGCAGACCATCCTTATCGATGCTGCGAACCGACTCCTCCAGAGCCTTCATGTCGGTCTCGTCGTCTGCAACAGTTAGCTTCATTGGTTCCCTGCACAGCAACGGAACAAGGGCGGCGACTCCTTACCCCAAGGCTTGACGTCCAGCGTCACGACAGACTTGGCGGCCGGCTTGGTCTTTCCCTCTTTCTTCTTGCGGTACTCCTCCAGACGCTCTTCCCGCACGCGTGCGGCCTCGGCATCCTCCTCCTCGTCGTCGCTGCCGAACAGATCGACATCGTCATCCTCCTCCTCCGCAGCTGGTGCCTTGGCCGTGTTCACGGTCACCGTCGACTCCTCAGGGCCGTACGTAGTGTATGGCTTGGATGCATCTCCGGACAGCGTAGCGAACTCCTCCTCGTACGAGGCGATGTGCTTGTACCACCGCGCAGCGTGCGGGTACTTGGAAGCCTCCGGAGAGGACTTCAGTGCCTTGAAAACGGCGACGTCAGCCTGGCTAGCAGCATAACTAATTTGCAGCACAATGGGTCAGCAATAGAAACACCATCGTCAAAGCCTGATTCGGATGTAGCATGTGGAATCGGTATCAAGAAGATCAGAGGTGCAACTGTGTTGCTATTGGGGTCGTCATGTGTAGGTCTTGAGTCTACTCAGAAACACGGACCAATATGTTCTCATCATAGGAAAAGTATCTTGAACCATTCGGGGTAGGAGGAGCCGGGCTGAGCCCAGAGAAGCAGAGCAAAGGCAGAAGCAAATACATACCCGACGATGTACGAGCGAGTGACCAGCCAGCTGTTGAGCACTGCATGTATCGGTCAGATTGACTGCTCATATTGCGCTGCTGCCCATATGCGAGGGGAAAGCCATTCCGTATGACAGTCGTTCGTCTTCGAGAGAGAAGACGGCACAAACATACCAGCAAGACCGGCGTCAGTGAGGACATCAGGGAAACCCATTTTGAAAAAGAGGGAGGATGGCCAGGGTATTTGTACTCGGAATGGAGGGAAATTGCAAAAAGAAATTTTGAGGAGGTTGGTGATGAGATGGGAAGTGGTGGGGGTAATAAATGGTGGGACTTTTGGAGGAAATGTTTTTTTTTTCATCCCCTCCAAATTTCTTCAGTCGCTTTCAACTGCCCCACAACCCCCTCCGGCCAATAGCAGGTGTGCATCTGGCCATGAAACCTCATCGCGACACTGGGCAGATACACGTTGCTGCCGGTCGTACTGTACTGTTGTTCCTTGTTCTGGGGTTACTGTGTGGTTATCAGACTGTCTTTATTCTGCAAAAAAAACGTCTGCGAGCTTTTATCGACACTTGCAAGTTGTCTCGACACCAGAGCACAATACCTGTCATCCGTATTCAGCGCTTATATAATATTATCGTATATGCAAATATTCAATACTGCAATATTCTCTAAAGTAGTGACTTAGATAAGATAGAGCATCGCGCCGAAAAGCTGGGAAGCTGCTCGAAGGTACTCGACAGCGTCACAACGCCACCGCAGCAGCGTCATTCTTTGTTCCCACCCCTCCGGTGAGTCGGATGTTCTTTTATAAAGGAGGAGTAGTGAACTCGTGCAGAGGTCGTGCTGGCTCTTCTTTTCCTGTCTCCTCAATCCTACAATTTTGATTTTTGAGGATCCAAAAATATATGACGACAATGCTTGCCAGAAAGCCACTTCTCGCTGCTGCAACCCGACGGCGGCTGCTCAACGCATCTTCAAGGACAGCCTTTCCCATACTCCGATTCCGTCCTTCCAGCATAGCTATAGCGCCACTGCGCATGACCGCTACACCAAATGCGACCCGTCTCTTTGCTCCTGCAGCCTCTCGATTCTATTCCAATGGCCGGCCACATCCTCCAGGCGGCACCCACCGCATGGACATGGGTGGCGGGGGGGAAGAGAAACCGGCTCTAGAACAGTTCGGCGTTGACCTTACGGCAAAGGCGAAGGATGGAAAGCTGGACCCAGTGATCGGCCGTGACGCCGAGATTCAACGCACAATCCAGGTTCTTTCCCGCCGCACCAAGAACAACCCGGTCCTCATTGGCAACGCCGGTACAGGCAAGACGGCCATTCTAGAAGGCCTGGCGCTGCGCATAGTGCAGGGTGAGGTCCCCGAGAGCATCAAGAACAAGCGGGTTATAAGCCTCGATCTGGGCTCGCTCATTGCAGGTGCCAAATTCCGTGGCGACTTTGAGGAACGGCTCAAGAAGGTTCTTGGCGAGGTGGAGCAGGCCAACGGTGAGGTGATTCTCTTCATAGATGAGCTGCATACCCTCCTCGGTCTCGGCAAGGCGGAGGGTTCGATAGACGCGTCGAACCTCCTGAAGCCGGCACTGTCCCGTGGCGAGCTCCAGTGCTGCGGAGCTACGACACTCAACGAATACCGCCTGATCGAGAAGGATGTTGCACTGGCGCGACGGTTCCAGCCGATCGTTGTCAACGAACCTTCAGTCGAAGACACGATCAGCATTCTGCGCGGCATCAAAGAGAAATACGAAGTGCACCATGGTGTGCGCATCACCGACAGTGCCCTCGTTGCTGCTGCAACCTTTTCCAACCGATACATCACTGATCGGTTCCTCCCCGACAAGGCCATTGACCTGATGGACGAGGCAGCCAGCTCGCTGCGGCTGCAGCAAGAGAGCAAGCCCGAGGACATCATGCGGCTGGACCAAAAAATTATGACTATCCAGATCGAGCTCGAGAGCCTGCGCAAGGAGACAGACATTGCCAGTCGCGAGCGCCGACAGAAGCTGGAAGACGACCTCATGAAATACCAGGAAGAAGCCAAGGCGCTCACCGAGCGCTGGCAGAAGGAGCGCGAGGAAATCGACGGCATCAAGAAGGCGCAGGGCGAGCTGGACCGCGCGCGGGTCGATCTTGAGCGGGCGCAGCGCGAGGGCAACTTTGCACGCGCGTCCGAGCTGCGCTTCGGCGTCATCCCCTCGCTCGAGGAAAAGGTGCGAAACAGCGACGAGGAGGCAAAGGCCAAGACTGTTGGCGGAGAAGGCGAGACAAACACGCCGCTTCTCCACGACTCGGTCACTGCCGACGACATCGCGACTGTGGTATCTCGCATCACTGGCATCCCCGTCTCCAAGCTGACGTCGGGCCATATCGAGAAGCTTGTGCACATGGAGGATACGCTGCGGGAGTCGGTGCGCGGCCAGGATGAGGCACTCAAGGCCGTGGCCGACGCCGTGCGGATGCAGCGCGCCGGCCTGTCGGGTGACAACCGGCCGCTCGCCTCGTTCTTCTTCCTGGGCCCCACGGGCGTTGGCAAGACGGAGCTGTGCAAGAAGCTGGCCGCCTTCCTGTTCTCGACCGAATCTGCGGTAGTGCGCTTCGACATGAGCGAGTTCCAGGAGAAGCACACAATCTCCCGGCTGATCGGTGCGCCGTCAGGCTACGTCGGCTACGACGATGCCGGCCAGCTGACCGAGGCCGTGCGGCGCAAGCCGTACGCGGTGCTTCTGTTTGACGAGTTTGAAAAGGCCCATCGTGACATCTCGGCGCTGCTGCTGCAGGTGCTGGACGAGGGCTACCTGACAGACGCGCAGGGCCACCGGGTGGACTTCCGCAACACCATCATCGTGCTGACTTCAAATCTGGGTGCCGATATTCTTGTCGGCGCCGACCCTCTGCATCCATACCGAGAGACGGAGGACGGCGACGTCGACCCGAGCGTGCGCAAGGCGGTGCTAGACGTCGTGGCTGCCAACTATCCGCCCGAGTTCCTGAACCGTATCGATTCGTTCATCGTGTTCAAGCGGCTCGCAAAGTCGGCACTGCGCGACATTGTCGACATCAGACTGAAGGAGCTGCAAGGGCGCCTGACCGACCGCCGCATCGTGCTGGACGTGCCGGACAGCGTGCGCGATTGGCTGGCGGACCGCGGCTATGATCCCAAGTTCGGTGCGCGTCCACTGAACCGGCTGATCACAACCGAGATCGGAAACGGCCTGGCCGACAAGATCATCCGCGGTCACGTACGTATGGGCGACAATGCCCACGTGCAGATCAAGCAAGACGAATCCGGGCTTGATGTATGCTCCGAGACACCCATGGCCGACAGAGCGGGCGTGTGAGAGTCTGAGATGGCTGGGAGAAAAGGGCTGGATACTGTTACTATAGGGGGCAATGTGTTTCTGGTGTTTTGGGGGCTTCACGACGGGATGGGGAAAATATTGTTTCCACACGATACACAAGAACTTCTCTGATATCTACTCTGTATATTAGCTCAACACATATCATAACATACATCACGATTTCGCTAATTGGTCACCGCACAATTCAGTAGGAGTAGCAGACGAGGCGAGTAGATTTCAATTTCAGTATGGAGCATTCGTGGTTGCTGCCGTACAATGACCAAGCAATATCCACAATATCCACGCATCATTTCACAATTCACGAACATTTCTGCCTTGCCTATTCGGGCGCCATTTTCCTCTGAAAGCTGACAGTAAATCCTCTAAACAAACCCCCTGCCCCAATTCTTCCCACCTTTTTGCACCGTGAACAAGCTGCCAAGCACCCCACCTGCAAACCGAACTGAGAAGAGCAAGCAACACACATATCGTAGGGACAGAACATTACTGTCCACGCGATCAGAAGACAGGGGGGGCGAAACACATAAAAAGGAGCAGGGTGACCAACACGCGGAGGCACGTAGAAAATTGAATTCGATTTCTCATGGGAGGCAATACTGTACGAAAATACAAGAGACTTATAGGAGGGGAGGGACTGCAGCAAACAACAACAGCCCGAAACAACGCCAGCTAACGACATCAGAATGCGCAAGCTAGCCGGAGGAAGAGAGAGATTGAGACAAGAGAAAAACAGGCGTGGTTGTTTTATTGCAGGAACCAGGACCCAAGACAGTTGAGTGTATATATCGAGCGCAAAGATGCCGAGGAGCCCAAAGCAAAGCAAAGAGAGCTCATGGCCAGCCACATTTACGCGGCCGGCCTCTCCTTCTTTTCAGATTACATGCTTCGGTTGGGCACTCGTATTAAGTCGATATTTAGTTGTTCGTCTTCCGCAGAGTCGTGGCGAGCCAGTCGAGACCCTCGTACAGGCCGTCACCCGAGGTCGCGCACGTCGACTGGATGTACTGAATAGGGAGAAAGAGACGTCTATTAGCATGGCGCCCTTTGGGACAACGTGCGGCTTAGATGCCGGTCTGGGGGGCCAACTTACCCAGCCGCGTGACCGCAGGCTGTGCAGACCAAGCTTGTCTGTAATCTCGGCGGCGTTCATGGCGTTCTGGTAGGATCAGGTCAGCACAGAGTCGAAAACGATCGAGACGCAGAGCGTGTTGGGGGCACAGAGCACATACAGGCAGATCCTGCTTGTTCGCAAAGACCAAGAGGATGGCGTCGCGGAGCTCATCCTCGTTCAGCATGCGCTGCAGCTCCTCGCGGGCCTCGCCGATACGATCGCGATCGTTGGAGTCGACCACGAAGATGATGCCCTGGGTGTTCTGGAAGTAATGTCTCCACAGAGGCCGGATCTTGTCCTGACCACCGACATCCCACACGGTGAACTGGATGTTCTTGTACTCTACAGTCTCGACGTTGAAACCTGAACAGACAACCAGTTAGTGGATGAACGGCGATGGTGGAGACGCAGATACAGTTCGCGAATGGCAGCATACCAATGGTGGGAATAGTGGTGACAATCTCGCCCAGCTTCAACTTGTACAGAATGGTGGTCTTTCCAGCAGCGTCAAGACCGACCATCAAAATGCGCATTTCCTTCTTGCCCAGGAAGGCGCTGAACAGCTTGCTGATGCTCAAACCCATGGTGGCGGTTTTTGGCGGCTGTGAAGCTGGTGTGGTTTAGGTATGGAAAGGGGTGAGAGGCACAGAGTGCAAAATCGACCGAGTATGGATCAGGCTGCGCAAGACAACAGTTAGCTCAGCCAGGTTCTGATTGCTGTCGGTTCTTGAGAATGGCAAAGCGGTGAGCCAGCGAGTAGACAGCGATACAAAGGGGGAGTTGGAAGAGTAGTGTAGTGTAAGAGAAAGGGGGGTCCATCCGGATTCTTTAGGCTGCTGTCCTGTTATATAGACACCCACGTCACAGGGTTGAATGCATTGAAAGGACAGCTGTTTCGATGCGAAAATAGGCATGCCGCCATGGCGGGATATGAGGGCACATTGGAAAGGCGAACTTGGGAGGTGGAATGCCTCAGGCTGCGGCCGCCATTCCTACTCCGGCATCCATCACGAGCTTGAGAGCCATTTTCTGTGCCAGCAGGATCCTCTCTAGGCTGCCACATAAAGGGCGACGGGGGGAAGCAGGCTGGTGGTAGTGGAGTGGAAGCACAGCAGGCCGTGAGCCTTTGGCTGACGTCTTGGTGCGGACCCTGGCCTCAGGAGAGCAGCACGCGCCTCCAGCCAGGCAGAACGGCGAATAGGAAGGAAGCCATCTCGAACGGACAGCCCAACGGCCGAGCACATGGCCGGACAGCCTTGCAGACGCAGCCGGCGGTGGCTAGTGGCAGAGGAGGGGGGTGAAGGGATGAACAGCGAAAATACAGATCCGGGGAGGGAACGCAAGATGAGGTGGAATGGCTGGGAGGATGGGACAGGATGAGGGTGAAATGGCGAGGGATCAGGCATCAAAGAAGCCGCCCGGGGTTTCGCATCTTTCTTTATTGTGGCTGCTTGCTTTCTCTCTTTTTTGGTGCTCACCTCGAAAATTCGTTCGGTTCGGCCTGGATACTGAGATCGTTGTTGTCTTTCGGGACACACGACGAGGGGCGGACGATGGGGAAGAGGACGGGCGATTTGTCGCGATGTGGCCAGAAGTGGGATTTGTCGGTGTGTAGTGTGATTTTTGGTGGGAGGAAGGGAGGGAGAGAAATAGAGTGCGAGAAAAAATAATAATAATTAGGACAGCGGACCAACGCGCAAGCAGGGAAGGATCTGGAGCACGTCGTTCAGTGGACAGCGCCGACCGGCCAGCCGCCTGGAGATACGAACGGGGGCCGTGCAGAAAGGCCTGTGAAAATAGCGTCCACTCGTTCTTCCCGGGCAGGTGGCTGGGCTTTGGCGCTTCCAGGCACTGTGATGGTGGGGGGGGATCGCTTCCCTTCGGACGGAACATTGTCGGCCCGAAACAAACCCCCTTTTCGCCTCTGCTGAATTACAGCGAATAATGGCCTAAACTGCCCTAGATAGCCAGGGGGGCGCAGAGGGGTGAGAGGGCGGACCCACGTTGTATTTCGGCAATACGCCATGCCCAGACTAGGTTCCACAGGGGCCACTGGACGGCGGCTTGCTAGCGCCAATCGCGAGCTGCAAGCTGTCTTCCTTTCAGAAGAGGACGAAAAAGGCCACGACGAAAAAATAGGGGTGGGTCCTTGGGCACGCGAACAACGACCACGAACCATTCCTTGGCCATCCTACGGTTATCGCTGCTGCTGTTCCAAGTCTGCCTGTTTCTGCTGCCATTGCTCCGTCACCAGCACCGCCGCACCACCGCATCGCCACCTCGCCGCACAGCCGCGTAAACGCGCAATCGCAACATCGATCGCATCATGGCCCGTCTCTTCCTCGGCCTGCTGGCCGCTGCCGCCGCCCTGCTGCCGTCCGTCGCCGCCCACAACATCCAGCTGCCCGCGCATGGCCGCGAGTGCTTCTTTGAGGAGCTCCATCGCGACGACACCATGACGGTGACCTTCCAGGTGGGCGACCGCGAGTTTGGCGGCGCCGGCAATCTGGATATTGATTTCTGGGTAGGCCCTCCCTCACTGGAGCATCCGCCCTTGTCTTCCGTCTCGTCCGTCTCTGCCATATTTCCCGTGCGCTGACCAGCGTGCCCCTCGTGCAGATCACAACCCCCAGTGGCCAGTACGAGACCTTCCAGAAGACCACGTCCAACGGCGACTTCACCTTCAGCGCCCACCAGGACGGCAAGTTCCAGTACTGCTTTAGCAACGAGCACTGGGGCGCGTCCAGCAAGGAGGTCTCCTTCAACGTCCACGGCATCGTGTACGTGTCCGAGGCCGACAGCCCCAAGGACCCGCTCGAGGCCGAGGCCCGCCGGCTGTCGGACCTGCTCGCCCAGGTCAAGGACGAGCAGTCGTACATTGTCGTCCGGGAGCGCACGCACCGCAACACGGCCGAGAGCACCAACAGCCGCGTCAAGTGGTGGAACCTGTTTGTCATTGGCGTCGTCATCGGCGAGTCGGTCTTCCAGGTCTGGTGGCTGCGCCGCTTCTTCGAGGTGAAGCGCGTCATCTGAGGGCAGCTGGGCCGAGCTGGACCGACGTTGGGACTGTCCATGACACATGTCGCTATGCCGAATGAGACTCTGCCTGTACTATATATGCATAACCATCACACGAAGAATAGATTCATTCTTTTTCCTACGTCTGCAGCCGACCGGGCAGGCTTCGTGCAAGTGGAGTGTCAAGGTTGTAGTATTGCTTGCTATTTCTCTCATCGCAAGCCAAATCTCTGGCAACTAACCAAACATATATAGTCAAACAGATACTATGCATAACAGGACATGCGTCCGTTTTGAAAACAGATCATGACAAGATTCCACCACGAAGAAACGCAAAACATCAGTGCTGTTATGGCCCACACCCAAAAACATGATGCTTTTTCCAAGCACCAAAACGATGCTCAAAAGAAGAAACAACGGATTCTGGCTGACCTGCTCCAACGCCATACCAACGCCGAAAGGAGATGCAAGACCAATGTACAGGAACTAGAGCCGGCACGAAACCCACATAAAAACACAAAACATCGCTTGAAAAGAACATGTATCATGACCTTCATGACCCAGCTGCTCGCACGGCAATCAGGATGACGGGTCTGTCTCCGTAGACGGCTTCTTGTTGTACTCCTCGCCGACGTTGCTCTCGACTGGCAGCTCCACGTCCTTGATCGGATGCAGCAGCATGGGCGGCATGCACATGCGGCCCTCGCCGCCGCGCATGGTCTTTACCGTCGTGTCGTCCTGGCTGGGATCGGCCTCCTCCTCAAACGCCTGGCCGCCATCGTTGTTGACCTTGAGGCCCAGCCAGCGACGGTAGAGGTTGCGCGAGAAGCCGGCATTGTAGTACCAGGTCAGGCCGAGGAAGTTGTGCTCGCGCTGGCCGAACACCGACGTGCGTGAGCCGCCCGAGGCGCCGTTCAAACCGCCGTTATAGGTGTGGGCCATGTACTCGATTGGCCATTCGCGGTCCACATACACGGGGTGTGGAACAAATACGGCCTTGTAGCCGTGCTGCAGTGCGGCCGTGGCCGGCCACATCTCGGAGAAAGCGTGGTGCTTCTTGAAGGCGGTCTCGCGGTGCATGGTGCGCAGCAGCCGCCGCGACATCCGTGACGCCGTGATAATCTGCGCGCGGCGCGGCGGCTTGCCACCCTGGGCCGTCTCGTTGTAGCCGGTGATGTCGTTGGCCAGCAGCCAGGTCGTGCCCGCCGGGTCGAACAGCGGGTTCAGGGTGATCAGGTCTGCCTCCTCGTCCACGCCCCATACATAGCGGTCTTTCTCGTACGTCGTCGGCGGCACCGGGTCGCCGGCGGCCTCGAACCAGTCGTTGGGGTCGGCTGGCCGCACAGGACCCCACACGGTCTTGTCGCCGTCCTTTGCGTCCTTGTCCTTTCCCAGGGCGCCGTTCCACACCTTGCCGGCACCGGCCGCGCCGACCTCGGTCTGCACGCGGGCCATCTGGCGGAAATCGTCCCAGCTGCCGTGCACGTCCGGCATGTAGAAGCGGGCGTTCCGCTCCCACAGGCCTTTGCGCGGCTGCTTGGCGGCCCAGTTCTCCATCTTGGTGAAGAGGTCCAGGTTGTGGCCCGTGTACCGGATGTCCATCTCCCACTGCCAGAAAAAGTCGTACTCGGGGTGGAACTGCGCAAAGTGCTGCATGGCCATCTGCAGGCCGCGGTAGACACCATGCACGGGCAGGTCTGGGCCCCGGGTGAAGTGGTCGTGGATGCCCTGGTACAGTGCCAACATCTGTGTCTCGGTCCACAGGGTGACGATCCCGCGGAACTCGGCCGGCACGGTGTCGACGATGCGCTGCTGGTAGATCTCGTCGTCGGCCCAGATGGGGTGCTTGGCATCGTCCTTGACTTGGACCAGGAGATGCACATCGTAACGGGAGCCCGATGCCAGCGAGAGCTCGGCAATCAGGGCCCGCAGGTTCATAATGTCTTCCTCGCGCCATTCGAACTCGTCCCAGCACCGCACGACAACGGCAGTACGTGGTGCGTCGCTGTGAGGGGCAGCTGGAGGGGCAGCTGGAGGGGCAGCTGGGGGGATAGCTGGAGCGACAGGGGCAAGAGCAGCGACGGGGGCGGCAGCAGCGACGGGAACGGTCGGAGCCGCCGGAGCCGCCGGAGCCGCCGGAGCTGCCGGAGCTGCCGGGGCCGCAGGAGCCGCCGGGGCGCCACCGTCCACACTAGCCTCGCCACGCGCAACATGATGGACGCCTGCACTCTCGACTGAAGAGACACCGCCGATATAGAAGCCGTTGGGTGATGCGGCACGCGCCGACGTTGGCCGGAACCGGTGGGCATTGGCATTGTAGCAGCGCCTCTGGACATCGGCCCAGTCGACAGTGGAGTAGTCGATGTGCTTGGTTGAGTTCCAGACGTCCTCGGAGCCGGCCTTCTCGCCATACTCGCCGGTGCCCAGACCGCCGGAGCGAACGGAGTAGCCGTAGCCGTAGGGCCCAAAGCGGCCATAGCGCTCAAAGCAGATGTCCTCGGGGAGCGACAGCATCTCGTACGAGCCGAGGACGTTGCGGGGGAAGCCGTTGGGACGGCCGTCGAAGTAGCGCAGCGACGGGACGCGGACGGTGTTCTGGCTGTCGATGAAGCAGGCCACCGGGGGGACATTACCGCCGCTGGCGGCCACGGCGCCGTCTGCCAGAACGGAGCCCTTGTGCTCGTCAAAGGGAAAGGTGGGCGGCAGCGGGCCCTTGTTGTTGTTGACGGCAAAGCCGGAGGCAGCGTGGAGGTGGACCCTGGGCGGTGTGGGCGCGTCCTCGGCAGCCGCATCTCCGGGGGGGGTGGTGACGTTGTACGGCTGCTCATCCTCCTCGCGCGGGTACTGCGGCACGTTGTCCTGCAGGGAGACCAGGTTGCGCACGCCGCCGTAGTAGCGGGTCAGGAAGTCAAAGGACTCCCAGGCGGGAGGCGGGAGTGCCGGACGGTCGAACTGGCCGCTGGCGATGCGGCGGTTCTCCAGCTGGCTAGCGCGGACGAGGCTAAAGATGAAGAGGGCGATGGTGAAGATCATGGCGGCGCAGAGATAGCGGATGACCTTATTTGGCAGGCGGTAGAGGCGAGCGCCAATGCCGCCCAGATGCCGCCGGTGCCGCGGCAGACGAGGAAACTTGCCGGCAGCGGCGGCGACGGCACGCTTCGGCAACATCAGCGAGCTGGCGGTAGCCGATCCCGAGGAGTGGCGCGAGCTCTGGCCGCTGGGGGCGTGGCGAGGCGAGGCCACTGACGGTGTGTAGAAGCCATCGCTCTCCTCGACGTCGACGTCATCGTCGCCGTCTTCGTCGTCGTCGTCATCGTCGTCGTCGTCGTCGTCGGATGAGGCTTCAGAATCCGAACAGCGCTCCTTGGTCGGCGTTGACGGATTTGCCTGCTCGTATAAGGGCAGCCGTTGGCGGACATCCCGCGAACGGAACAGCCCCGTGGGCAAGAGTCCCATGGAGGCGAGGAGGAATGCTGTGCGTTTGTGCGTTGTTGCGCCCGCAGTGCAACTGGAATGCTGCGGCCAAATGACTCTTTTGGGCCAGGAGTAAATGGTGGTCTGTCGTCTCTCAAGCCGGCACGCAAACGAGGACACAAAGCATTCAGGAGATCAGGACGGTCGTGAGGACGGATGGTAGAATGTTTGGAGTGATATTGACAGCAACAGACTATTGTCGGCGGGCGGAAAAGCCCGAGTGATAAAGATAAAGGGAACACCCCATCTCCCAGCCAACATACATAGGGAGGCCCATCCTTGATGGAAGCAGAGTAGTCATGCTCCGTAGTATCTTACTAGTTTATTTCCATTAGCCTGCTATCCCTGTTGTTTGTCCTTCCTTGTAGGGATTCGTGTGCTCTCATTGGCTGTTGCCGCGATGGAGCGCACCTTCTTTCCAGGCTACTTTAGTTGCTTAAGCAACCGCGCTGCACAAGCGAAGGTGGGGTTTTCATGCTTTAGTCAAGTGCGTTTCCAGGGCGGACTGGTTTAGTACGGAGACTTCATTTGACTTTTGAGCCGCCAAGCTCGACTATGGTGACTAAGCATACATTCGTCCCAATCTAGCAGGCGGTGCGTCCGCTGCTGATGGTCGCACTCGCCAATGCAGTGCGTCGCTCCTACCGGACCATCAGAGATTATTATCTTCCTGCTTCCGGCACGATTCTCGCCTGACTTGCTTGGCAACTTGGCAATGTGGCCGGGCAAGGCTGCCCCATCGCTTCGCCAGAACTGAAGCACGAGCATCGCGCACCGAGCATCGAGCACCGAGCACCGAGCACTGAGCACCGAAGATTCCTTCTTCCCCGGACGGCGATCACACCCCGGCGCAAACCGCGGACTGCTGGACACCGGGCTTACATCTTCCGGCCGTGGTCGTGGTCGCGCCTGCCCCGCCAAGGCTGCGCTCCTCCGGGCCACGCCAGCACCCTCTTGCTTCTTTCCTCTTTGCGCGGCATGTCCCTTCTTATCGGCCTACCGCTCTTTCCTCGACAACTGCATTGGCGAATCAGCGCCCCTTCCCAATTTGATTCGCTCTCTGCCCTTTCCGGCGTCGTTCGGCGCCCGTTTATAGGCCGATCGCCGGGTGGGGTCAGATCCCCTCAACTCAACCCTTTCAAAGTACTGCATACCCGTAGATAGCAGGAAACGGTACACGGCTTTGCTCTTATGTCGGCCAGCCGGATGAGCTGCCGCCACCCGCTGCAAAGCCTGTACGAGTACTCGTGCTCGTAGCCAACGTCCAGTCTGCTGACCGTCTCCCAGACCTCCTCATATCCTGTCACGAGCCCAGATCGCTCTTTCCCATCATCTCCCTCTCTCCCATTCTTCTCCTCCCCTCTCCTCTCTCTCTCAAAATCACTTCTCTCATCGCTTCACTCGCACCTCCACATATCCTCCTCTCCGACTCCTCCCTACTCGACCACATCTCATGCAAAGACCCGCCGACCGCTTGCACCCGACCAGATTACACTCTCCGACTCCGGACCGCCCGTCCTGCAGCAGCCCCTGCCCAGCTCGTTTTCTCCGTCTCGCCCTCTCACACCTTGCCTTTTCCTCCTCTGCGTTGTCCTTCGCCCGCACTGCACAACTTCATGAGACTCGTCCACTTTCTCCACCCGAATCGGGCCTCAGAGCACCCTCGCTCCTCCCTCACCTCCTCGGCTGAATACATACGATCATCTGATCATCGGGCGTTGGGCATCGGTCATTGTCTTTGCCTTCGCCATTGCTACCTTCTGTGGCACCGATACTCTGCCCCGCTGGACTCTCCATCACTGTTGCTCATGTGAGAGCTTGACGGTGTGCTTAAAATACCGGCCGTTCCTCCTGTTCTCTTCCATCTCATCTCCTCCCCATTCCGATGCCTTGACCTCGTTTTTTTAACCCACTCCATTCACACGGTATCTCGTCTGCTCAGCTCTGATTTGCCTGCTCCTCCAACAACAAGCACACGCCACACCTCTTTCATCTCCCACACGTTCCCGTTCCCCCCTCCCTCTCCTCCCAGCTTGGCCATGTCTTCCCTCACGATGGCATCGTCAGATGCACCCTGTTCCTCTTTAATGGCAGCTGCGAAGCCAGTTGCTTTCCCCCAAAAGGCGTTCTCGTCTTCTTTGGACCGCACAGCCACCGCCAACGACATCATGTTGAACATGGTCATCCGCCAGAACCCCTTCTCCATCACTCTTGACGCTCTTGCCATGCTGGCGGCCGCCCTCCTGCTCGTCGCCGGGATGCACGTCCTTCAGACCAGCCTGCTCGAGGTCATCATAATCGCAGTGCCTCTGGTCCTGCTTATCCGCAATGACTATCTCAACTTCCTGCTTCTCGGCCCCGGCGGCACTCCACCCACCTTCTTAGGCTACTTGCGTCTGCTTTGGTTCCGCCTCTTCGCTCTGCGGGACGTCTATCACAGCCAGCCACCGACAGATGCTGTACTCGCACCCGCCGCCGGAATCCTGAGGGAACTACCGTACCGTCCCGGTCCACGCCCGCTCGTGGCTGGCCTAGCACCACAGCGCCAGCTGAACCAGCCTGCGTCAGAACAGTGCAACACCGCCCTGCGCACCACCGTCCAGAGCCTGACCCGACAGTATCCTGACAGCCTCTGCACGGCCACGTCGTGCATCGAGAAGCACGGCTTCGGCCTGTTTGCGCGCCACCCAGTCAATGTTTGGGGCCAGGGCGAAATATTCCATATTCACGACTCGGAGAAGTCTATGCACATGAGCCTGCACCCAGACGACATTAGGGAGGTACTCGAGAAGGGATGGGGCCAGCGTCACCCACTGGCCTTTAAGGGTTGGGTAAAAGCACCGCTGCCTACCACCTTTGTCATGATCTATGCTCCGCGAGGTAAGCACTCATTCTCTGTCTGAACCGGAAGTGTGATTATGTTAACTAACAGCCCCAGACGAGAGCGATCTACGAATTGTCGCCAAGATCATCGAGGCGGCCATCTGGTACACGATAGCTGAGGAGATCAAGTTGGAGATCCCGCCTCTGACCTCGCAGGAGTCCGCATAATAGCTTCTCCTGTCGAGACTCGTTCCTGGGAGTCTAGGCTGATTTCAGAGCGCAGAAGAGCTATGGCTGAAGAGCCGAACCATGCTGCCGTGTTTCAACCGTAGGTTCTCCATTGCTTTCCAGAGAGCGTTGCAGGAGCCTCGCCGGTCCGGTTCTTCCGTCCCTCTTTGACTTCCACAGGTCTACTATACTGAGCTTCACAGCACAATGGCATAGGCACAGAAACCGTTGAGTGTGGGACGGGCGTAGAGGACAGCAGACTATAGACAGGCTTACAGGCTATGAGTGAAAAAAAAAGTACGGTGGCCAACCTCGATAGACTAAAACAAAAGGAGGTGTAATCAACAACAAAAATCCACGAAATTGACTAAACTTCTATACAGCAAAATAAAACCATGCTTTATGTTCCCAACTGACAGCTTTACGCTGGAACATCCTTTCTATATCTTCAAGACAGCTTGCGAAGAGAAAGCAATAACAAGCAACGCGCGCCTCTGCGAAACACAGGCTTTGCACTCCTCCATCAGTCCTCGTCGCTCCCGTCTTCCCCGTCGCCATTCTTTGATTTCTTGTACCTCTCCCGCCCTGTGGCAATGCTTGCCTCGACCACTTGACCGTCAAACGCTCGCCCGTCCATCAGCTGCACGCATGCTGCTGCTGCTGCCGTAGTCCGGAACTTTACGCTGACCACCCCTGCGGCCTCCTGGTCGAACAGTACCACGTTGGTCACCTCGCCCAGCTTGGCACACTCCTCCCGGATGTCCTCCTTGATGTCCAGCAGCGCTGCCGCGTCCTCTTCCAGCTCTTTCAGCGTAAACATGTGCTTCAGTACCACCACTTTGTCCCACTTGGAGCTGCGAATGCCACCGCCGCCGCCGCCGCTGCCACCATCCCCGAAAGGGCGTTCCTCGTCACTGCTCCAGTCTGCCAGCTTGGCATCCAGTTTCTGTGTCTTCTTGATGATCTTCTGCTTATCCTGGTTGGCTGCAGCGCCGCGCCCATCGCCCCCTCTACCTCTCACCCCCAGCCTGGCCTGGCCCTCTCCTGCCGCCGACGCCTCTCGCCCACCATCTGCTGCTGCCGATGCTGCTGCTGCTGCTGTTGCTGCTGCCGGACCGGAGCCGGAGTTAGCTCCCGAAGCGCCTGCCTCGCTGTAGTTTGTTTTCTTGTAGCTTGCATCAGCTGCCTGCACGCGCATGCGCATGGTGTCCGCCGCAGTTGAGGAAAACCGAAAGTCCGTGTCGTCCAGCAGCATGATGGCCATTTCGACGCTCTGCGGCTTGAAAAAGACAACGAGCGCGTCGCCCTTGAACTGGCCGTCGGCGTCTGTGTACAGCTTGATGCGCGGACGCCCCGAGTCGATCTCTTCTGCGATGACCCCGCACTTGCGCGAGAACAGCTCTGCCACCTCGTCGACCGTTGCGTCTGATGGCAGGCCTGTGACGTAGACAGCTGTGTTCTGCCTTGGCTTCGGGGCCGCCTGTGCTGCCCGAGCCCGTTTGCCGTTGCCCGGGGCGCTGCTGCTGCCGCTGCCAGCGTCGTTTCTTCGCTTTCCACTTGTGTCTGGTGGCTAGATTTGGAGAGAAGAAGAGAAGAAGAGACACCGAAAGGCGAGGGAGAAGGTGGAGTACGGGTCAGTTTGTCACGAGCTCCGGTTCTCTTCCCCGTAAAAGGAAAAAAGGAAGTGAAGGAAAGAAAGAAAAGCACGCTCGGTTTCACTCAAACGGATGCTCCAGACAAACATGGGTGGGGAGGAGCAGAAAGAGATAGCTGCAGATAGGCGTCAGGCGCAGCTTACCTCGTGGCCGTATGCCTGGTCTTGTTTCCGCTTCTGGCCATGCCTCGCGCTTCCAGCTTTTTTCATGTCGCGGCCATCCTCCGCGGTATCTCTGTCGCCGTACGCAGCCAGCTGTGCAGCTACGATCATGTCGTTCTCGTCGTCATCGGCGTGCGGAATCCATCGCTTCAGCGCCTGATCAAACTCAACCTCGTTCCCGTCTTCTTGAACTGCAATGTATTTGCCGTCGAGCTTCGAGAAGGAGATGCGCTCGTCCTCGTTGAACTTGGAAATGTCGGTGGGAAATGACCACACCTCGACGATTGTGTCATCTGCCATGGCTGAACACAATGAACCAGACTATTGGGGTATTGTATCAGTAATTTGTCAGATTCAAGGGAAGCGCCCTTCACTGAACGTTGTTTGCAATGGCTTGTTGCTAGGAAGAAAGCCGCTCTTCGCAGTACCTTGCTTGCTTCATTAAAGAGCTCCGCATTGACCAGGCATATACCGTGTATTCTTCAACACACACTGTAATGCACTGTGGTAAGAAACTCGGTGCATGGGATGGAAAGCCTCCTTGTGGATAAATCCACTTCTACAAAGACCTGTATCTTACACTCCTTCCGTCGGTACCGAAGTTTATTGGCAATCTGGGCCCCAGGCTGTTTTGCCTAAACAACCAGCAGTATATATCTTAGCTTTCATGTATACGTACAGCGTTTTGTCATTATTCGATAGTGCACGCTCTTGTTCCTCTACTGCCTTTGCTTCTCTAGCTTCTCCTGAACTGCAGCCTTGACTCCCTCGACAAAGGCCTCAACGGCCTCACCGCCACCCAAGGGCATGGCGCCACCGGGTAAGAACCCCTGGTTCTTGACCGGGATGGCGAGAGCATCAGATATACTGGGTAGACCGCCATCACGAATAGCCATGGTCAGACTCGTCAAGCTCTGGTGGAATTGCGGACTGCGTAACACTTTTTCCAGAAGACTCTTCTTCTCAGCGATGCTCATAGCGGCTTTTGCAGCGGCTGCTGCTTCGGCTGTCGGCTCGACGATATCGCCATCCTCAGTGGCATCTTGCTGACTGAGAATGAGCACCGTTGGCGGCAGGAAGCTCAAGAGCCCGTCAATGTACTCTTCACTGGCACCCTTGATCATGGGGATGGTCACAGAAGGCTCAAGAAGATCGTTGAGTAGCGGATAGAGCTTCTCTCGTCTCTCTGGACTCGGGATCGCCTGCTGGCCAGACAGAGAAGCAAGCAGGTTGCGCACCACGGTCGCAGCATCCGCGGGGGCCGACGACGAAGCACTGCGATAATAAGAGTTAGCAAAACTTCGTCCTTAGATTCAGTTTAAAAAGGCAATAATGGAAGTAGCCTCTCTCTGAATCTTAGAGCGAAGATGAAGCCCCTCTCCTAGTATACATGGACAGTTCCGCGGGCAGGCCTGCTCTTTGGTGGCAGCAGATCCCAGGCCTTTATTCCAGGTTCCATTTTCTTCTTCAGCGACTGCGATTGAAGGACTGCCCTCATCGTGTCTCTTTGACAACGATAACGAAAAGATGCTCAGTGAGACCCCATCTGTTTCCAAACTCCGTTGGCTGAATTGATGTGACGAATATGCATACAGTTAATTGAAACTTTTTTTTTTCGGATTTCGGACTTTTGGCCTTTATGCCTTCCCCCTCTTCTTCATGCTTTCTTCGCTTGTAATTCTTCAATGCTGTCTGAAAGGGAGACGGGACACCTACGCTCTCGCTCCGTCAGCTCCGCCTTCACGGGAATCCTCTCCCTCGCTCCGGACGTCGCCACCCGTAGCATCTGCACCTCCGCTGCTAGAATGGGGGTGATTCGAGTTCCCATGACCCTCGACGTCCTCCATGGTCTCGTCGTCATCATCGCCATCTCTCCGGCTGTCATCGGTGTTGTTCTTCACCTGAGCCAGTTCGCGGCTCACGTCGACCTCCTCACCCTGCAACAGCCGGTCGACGATGTCTCCAATCTTTCGGTCCCGGGGGCTGATCCAGGAAGGATCGCCGCTGGCGGCCTGTGGTTTGGATTGCAGCCAGAAAATGTGTCGTTGGGAGGAAGACTCGAACTTCAGGACATATATGCGACCGTTCGTTTTGGCGGAAGGGTGGCCAGAGGCCGCGCCATCGTAGGGAACAAAGTGGCCGTCAGTTGGCACCATGACAAGGTTCAGATGCGGAGCATCAATCCCAGCATCTCGGGTCCGCCAGCAAAACCGGATAAGGTCTATGCCAAAGATTAGAAAACGAGACTCCAACCACAGCGACGGCGATAACAAGAGTCAGGATGCTCAATTTCGTACCATCTTCAGAGTAAAGATAGATGTAGCCAGAATCAGGAACAGCCAAGACCTTGTGGGGTCGAGTTGATGTCTGGTTTGGAGCAGTGTCAGTGCTCCAGCCTTGCAGAAGCTGAGAAGCAAGCGAGGAGGGAATAGTTGCAACTTACATCCACTTCGCAAAGCCCAGCCCTGAACGTAATAATCGGGACTATCGACATATTGGCAGTCAGGTTTCTCAGGGTCAAATGTTAGAGTGGCCAAATACTGTTGGGCGAAGGTCGATGGAGGGATAGCTAGGGTCAGAACGGCCTGTCGTCGTTCGGGTTGTTGATGATGTAGCTTTCGGAGCTCTCTCCACCAGGCCAACCGTTACCAAAATGCGGAAGGCTGCCAGTTTCGTGACGTTTTCTCTCTCCACCTGCTACAGCTGGCAGCCAGGCGTCAGGACGCGCGACCCACAAAACAGATTCAGAACGGCACGTGACTTATAATATAGACTAGCCTCATTGGTATAGGCTTGGAAAAGGGCTTGTGACTCGCCGTCATTGGCTAGACTGGCCGGCCGCACATTTTGGCAAAAAAAATTGGCACATGGAGCCTGGCCTGTAGGGTTTGTGGTCGCCCGAAGTGTGGCTAGCACGTTTTTTTAATATTATTCCTGTGGTGTGGTTTTTTCCTACTCCCTCCTTCCAATCCCGCAATTCTGAGAAACGCATCGCCGCACTCGCGAATCGACTTCAAAAATAAAGGAGTTGGGTTTGGTTTCTTCTTCCTCTTCTGTTAACCACTTTTCTCCCTCCAAATTTTCCAACATGTCGGCGGCACCCACGACGAAGAAGTTTGGCAAGTCCACCCGGACGGTGCCTCACCACACCCAGCGGGCCCAGAAGTGGTACGCCGCAGAAGAGGACGCACAGCCGAAGAAGGTCAGTAGTGGCGGTAGAGAGATGAGATAGACGAGAAGAACAGATGGGCAGGTGGACGTCCTTTGCCATCGGCTGGCGATGCACCGGAAGAGAGACTGGTGGCCAACGACGACACTCGGGGCCGGGAGGCTGCCGAGCAGGAGGCATTGAACTCGGAATGGCTGGCATGAGGATGATTCACTGTGGCGAAACAATGTGCTAACGCATTCTCTCTCATACAGGTCCGCAAGGCCATCCGCCCCTGGGCCCCGCGCAAGTCCCTCCAGCCCGGCACGATCCTCATCCTCGTTGCTGGCCGCTTCCGCGGCAAGCGTGTCGTTCTCCTTAAGACGCTCGACCAGGGCCTGCTCCTGGTCACCGGCCCCTTCAAGGTCAACGGCGTGCCGCTGCGGAGAGTGAACGCCAAGTACGTCATTGCGACATCCGAGAAGGTCGACCTGTCCGGCGTGGACGCCAAGAAGATCGAGGAGATCGCGGCACCGAACTACTTCACCGCAGAGAAGGCGAAGGAGAAGGCCAGCGAGGAGGCGTTCTTCAAGCAGGGAGAGAAGCCCCAGGTGAGTTCCTGATGGATCAGCGCACGACGAGGGGGACTAGCAAGCAAACAGGACACAACGGCTAATACCCCCTACAGAAGAAGGTCGTGCAGGCGACGCGCGCAGAAGACCAGAAGGCCATCGACAAGGCCATCATCGCGAACATCAAGAAGGTCGACCTGCTCAGCAGCTACCTCGCCACATCATTCAGCCTGCGCAAGGGTGACAAGCCCCACGAGATGAAGTGGTAAACGAAGCACAACAACAGGCAATGGCGTGGAATTCGGTTTTCGCGCCTCTGTTAGCTGCTTTGTTTCGTCTTCCCCTTGTTTCTCTCCGGCGTGATTCATCTCAACCTGACAGGGCTGTTGTGTAAGAGGATCGACGGAGAAGCCAGATGAATGGGTGGGGTGCTGAGCGTGGGAGACGGTTGATGCTTGCGGGAGAGGGCGAAGAGGCGGCGTGACGGGAAAATCTCTATTTCCTTGGACGGTTACCGTGGACGGTGTCGACCTGGGTTGCATGTGTGTGCGTTGATGTTTTCTTGTTAATTTTCTTGCACACACGTATGGGACGACAATGGCCTTTTGTGTGGGAAAAAAAATTACTTTTAAAAGGGCCACAAGGGAAAAAACTTAAAAAAGACCTATGACATCAGAACACCAAAAAAATATTGAAAATCTCCGTGTTTGTTGAGACATGAACATGAGCTGCGGATTCACGATCCTGGTATTATAGGATGGACCTCTTTTGGCCACGTTGGTGTCTATGCTAGGTGCGATATGCTTTGTCCAATGGCGCCTGTCTTGGTTGCTTACAGGATTCTCATCCCCGGTCGGCCCAACTCTGGATCAGGCCCTCTGGGGTCGGGTCGTATTCCTTCAGTGTGACCTTGCCAGTAGCCTCATCCAGGTACGTGTTGGCCTGCACAAAGACCTTGCGCGGCTGCTTGTTCTTCAGCACAACATCGCGAACTTTGCTGCCCCAGTACTCCAGCCCGACGCTGGACATCTTGCCGGCAAAGAAATCAGCGCCGTTGTCGAAATCGGCTGTCGCCTTGTAGATGTGCAACTTCTGGAGGTAGTCGCTCACGGCTGTGCAGGTGTTAGCGAGAAATACAAAGGCACAGACGAGGCGCATAGAAAGGAGGCAGGCACAAAGCAAAACTTGCCCTTTCTCCCGGTTGTCAGAATCTTGGAACGGTCCAGCTTGATAGTCAGGTCTGAGAGGTCATCCTTCTCGTATACTAGCTTGCAGAAGTCGTCGCCTGCTTCCAGGAAGCACTGTATCGTGTGGGGCGCGTGTTAGCGAAGAGACAAGCCTAGGCCAGAAGGGCACAATTAGACGGAAATAGAGGGCGGAGAGGCAACGTACGCGAAGAATGGAGAAGCGTGCTTGGCAGTGCGGCTGTCCCCATTTCTGGCCCTTGGGATCCCAAAACTCGACGGACGTGAGGCCGGCCCTCGCCATGGAGAGGTAGGATGCGTACAGGACGTCGCCAGCCTCGCCGTCGATATTGACGGTGCCGTCGCCGAAGCCAAAGATCTTGAGCACGGGAAATTCGCAGCTGAGGTACATGGCGACCAGCTCGGCGCGGCACTCCTCGTAGGCACCGGCCAGGCCGCCGAAAACAGACCCCCAGGTCTGGCCCGGTCTGTACCACGACGTCACCGGCTTGCCTGTCAGCGGACTCACAGGCGGGTGGTTGTGGTCGAAGTTGAACACGCCGGGGCTCGTCTCCTGCAGCAGCTTGCCGCAGCCGTGGCCTGTCAGCTCGTGCAGGCCGACCTGGACCTCGAAGGCGCCGTCGCGGTACTTCTGGTAGAGCTCGAGGTCTTCCTCGCGGATGAAGGGGATCTTCTCGTTGGCGGCCTTGGCGCTCAGGACGTTGCCCAGCGACACGTTCTTGAAGCCCTCGGTCTGGCGGATGTCGTCGTAGTTGGGGATGTTGATGCCGGCCGGGATGCCGGAGCTGCAAAAGGTGAGCACCTCGAGCGACGTGAAGTCGGGCGACAGGAACACGTCCTTCTCAAAGTCGGCGGTCCACGGCAGCAGCGGAATCAGCGTCGGGGCGGCATGGACGAGACCGCCAAAGGCGCGCGTGCGCTCGAGGTTGACGACGGCAGCAAAGCCCTCCCACTCGCCGCGGGTGCCGGCCGGGTCGCGGTAGGTCTCGATGAAGCCGATGTTGCACTCGACCATGGGGCCCTTGTCGCGGATCCAAAAGCGCTGGCTGTCCTTGAAGGCGAGCAGCGAGCCGTCGTGGAAGGAGTGCGCATAGGCAAGATGCATCTTCTTCTGCGTGTCGTTGTCGGCGTTTTCGGCCGCCTTGGAGATATAGCCGGAGATGGCGGCCATCTCGGACTCGTAGTCGCCGTAGACGAGGCGGATGGTCGCGCCCTTCAGCGGGCCGTCAACATCGCCGACAGCGAACTCGGTCTGGGTGCTTTTCAGGTCGCCACCATCGGCGGGGGGGGCCGTCACGGCGGAGGCGATTAGCAGCTCGTAGACGTTGCCGCCTTTCTGTTTGCGCAGGCGGGTGTTCTCGGGCAACAGGCCCATCTTCTCCGTCCATTTGGCCACGGCGGAGATCTCTGCCTTGGTGATGTCGGGCGAGTCGGGGTAGTAGGTCGTCAGGTGACCCTCGTCGGTGTAGCCGAGGTGCAGAAGTCCCGAAGAGCTGGCAGAAAAGATGCCCCCCTGCGTTGCGGCGTAGTGCTTCGCGGCGGCGGGAGAGGTCTCTGCCAGGGCGGCAAAGGCAGACTCGGGGGCCCGGGGGATGAATTTGGAGTCGCCAAAGCTCTTGTAGTTGCCGCCGTTTCCAAGGAACTGGGCGGCATATTCGAGAAAGGCTGCGAGATGGGCGTCGTCGACCCCGGCCTTCTGGGCCAAGGCCGTCCAGTCACCATTGGCCGTCTCGTTGAGGGCCAGAATGAAGTCGTAGATGGACTCCGCCTCGGGGGACACCTGCCGGAGAACGATCCGCTGGCCGGCAAAGGCAGCCCTGGTCGAAGAGGCCCTGTCAGTCACACATCGAACCGCACGAGGGCCACCAAGGCGTACCTGCTGATGAAGTGGGCATAGCGCTTCTGGCTGTCGGAGAGGGGGTCAAAGTGCTTGGAGATCTCCAGCCGCACCACGCTGGGAGGCGCGTCGGCCAGATAGTGGCTGAGTTCGTCGGCGGCCAGAGCCATTGTCGTGCTGGAGTAGGATCTGCGGGGGACGGTGTGGTGAGCTCTGGGGCGGGGGATGGAGGAGAAGCGAGCGGGAGGGCGAGCAGCAGAGAAAATCGAGGAGGGGCCAGCAAGACGCAGACCGCTATGCAGGACACGGCAGCTTGGAGAGTGGAGCAGAGAGGCGCGATGGGCACGGCCGAGGCGGGGAGAGAGGTTCATCTGACGGAGAGGCGTGTCTTGCGATTCTCACAGAAGAAATGGAGGGGAAGCTCAGCGAGGTCGTGCCTATGGTTGGTTGGGCGGCCAGCGTGCCTGCCGTGTGGCAGCCAATAGAATGCCGGCACAGGACGCCACACTACAACGACCAAAGCAGGCACGGCCGATCGGCTTTTAGAATTGCAAGCGGCAGCAAAAGCCGGAGCCCAGCGATGTCGGCTTGGCAGCCGACGGAAGCGGTTTGCGAGCTGCCGCGCAGACTGGTTGAGCTTTGTAATAAGGTGGCGGTGAAGCCAGCCAGGCCGCGTTGCGGCACTTTCTCCCCTCCCCCCCCCACGTATGCCGGCCAAACTGGATTTCAGCCGTCGGAGCTGTCATGAGACAGGTGCGTAACTCGTTCGTTTGCAGCCTCGTGACCCAATCTGCTCGAGCCCCTGTTTTTAGGGCCGGATCACTAAGAAAAGCGCGCAGAGCACGGAGTCCGGAGTACTTGTACATGGACATGGTGAAGTTCGCACACCGACAAACTCTGCCTGCTTGTTCACCTGAGCGGCCTGCTCCTGCCAGCCCCCACAGTCGCATAGACAATTGGGCTGCATGCGCCAATAATCCACGGCACTGCCAGAGTGAAAACGGGCCATCTTCGCCGAAATGCACCGTCCTTGGAAGACACGGGTACAGTTGCCAGCCAGCGGTGACGCTGGTAAGTCGAGGAGGGGTGTAAGATGCATTCCACGCTGGACCGAGACCCACATGACGTATCGTGAAGAAAAAGGACACATGCAGAAGGTAGAAGCCGACCCCACATCGCCTGGCCGTTGGTTTCTTAGTGAGCCGTTAGTTGCCAGCGCCGTGGGTTGTTAGCACGAGGGCTCTCTCTCTTTTTTCCCCCTTTCCCCCCCGTCCAGGCCCCGACCCAAAGCTTTTCCACCAAACAGATTGCCGGACAGCTGCACTATGCCCTGGGCTGAGGCGCATTTGCGCTGAAGTCTCGGGGACTTGGGCTTGCAGCTGCCGAGAGCAGGGGCCAGATTCCATGCCGCTTTGCTCGTCCTTCTCTGCATCTGTCCCACGCAAGATACCACGCCCCCCTGTCTCGAGCTGGACCAGGCAAGTGCCCCCGGGGTGGCGCTGTCCTCCTGCCGCCATTGGCCTCGAGCCATGCATATGCCGCCGTGCACCAACAGCAAGTGCCACCTTCGCTCTCACGGCAGGCGCGAGTGACGAGGAGCAGCGCTCTCAGCGGCTGGCCAGCACGCAAAAGTAGAAAATAATTCCACAGTCTCTCCTGCACCGGCGGCATGGTCCAGCCAAGGTCAGAAGACATGCATCCGCCACTAGTACAGAGCACCGTGTGCAAAGTTTCCTTGCTAGTCTCACCGATCAGCCCTGACGCCGTCCTCCTTGGCTCTCACCGGGTTTCTCCCTATTTATCCTCCGAGTGCGCCATCGCACAAGGGCGGATTCGACGCAATTCCCTCTGGCATATTTAGCCTCGCTCTCTCAACCTCATCGTCACTGTTGTGGCCGACCTGGACACGCTTCTCGCTACACGGCATGCGTGCGACTCTGCCAGCACAGGGGGGCAACTAGAGCAAATCCCTCGGTGTCTTGTCCCATACGACAGACGGCCCAGACAGGCGGAGCATCCTCGGGAGAGACGAGAAGGACTGGAAGCGGGGGCGGGAATCAGAGACGAGACCAGCTGCGAGAAACTGCCGAGAGACGGCGAGAGACGGCGAGAAGCAAGCGGTCGAAAATGCTGTTCTCCGTACCAAGGTCGCCAATGGCTCTCCCCAGCACCGGCGGCACGGTCCCCACCGCTGGCGACCACCACATCTGGCTGGTGACTGGGCCGGCTGGCACCGGGAAGACGACGCTGGCCACCTTCCTGGCCACGCAGCTGGACGTCCCGTACATTGAGGGCGACGAGGTGAGTGGTCTGACGCCTGTCTGGCCGGCCCGCCCTGTTGCTGACCGCCCCCTCCCAGTTTCACCCCCCGGCCAACATCGAGAAGATGCGCGACGGCATCCCTCTCACCGACTCGGACCGCTGGGACTGGCTGACGGCCTTGCGCGAGGAGTCGGTGCGCCGCATCGCCGAGGGCGACAGCAGCTCCGTCGTGCTGACCTGCTCCGCTCTCAAGCGCAAGTACCGCGACGTCATCCGCGTGGCGCCCTACTTCAACGCGCACGTCCACCTGCACTTCATCTTCCTGCACGCCAGCGAGGAGATCCTGCTGCAGCGCGTCTCGGGCCGCAAGGGCCACTACATGGGGCCCGGCATGGTCCAGAGCCAGCTGGACATCCTGGAGCCGCCCCAAAAGGACGAGACGGACGTCATCTACGTCGACGTCGGGCGTCCGCTCGAGGAGATCGAGTCCGAAATCATGCAGCGCGTCGTCGCCACCACCCACGCCGATGCAGCCGCCATGGAGATCAAGGGAGAGGCATAGTTCTCTGCCGTGGCACTCGTCTCTGTTTATCTGTTTACGTTAGCTGATTGTCTTTTGTGGCCTCTCCGGCAATTCTGTATCTCGCGATCGTTCGGGAAAGGGTCTCGGGATATCCAAGCTATGATTTTGCAGGGGGCACCTTTGCTGTATATTGTTGTATTGCATTTAGAAGGTCAAGTGTTTCGTTTGGATGTTAGCTATGGACCAACTTTGTATTTGCATCATGTTTCTTGGATTTTGTTCTCATCTGCATCTCTATCTGGCCCTGCATTGTATGGGTCTGTCCTCGTTCCACATGCCTTTCTAGTCTTATTTCAGGTACTACAGGCATCCTTGTCGTATAAGAATGGCCACGCTTTGCCGATACACATCCGGAACTGTTCCATCCCATTTGGCACATTATCACCCCTCTGCTATCTCAGCTGCATGATCATTGTGTCTGGCTGCTCCACCAGCTGCCGTACCACCTCAGCTGCCCGTGCCACCGTCGCCCCGTCCACCACTCGGTGGTCTGCGCTGAAGCTGAAGTGGCACACGTGCCGCTTTACGATGCGCTGGCTCGCGGCGCCATCGCCCTCGTCAGAGTCGTCCGCAAACGCTGGCACAGTGCGCAACCGTCCGATGCCGAGGATGGCCACCTCCCGCTCGACCACCACGGGGCTCAGGTACGTGCCACCAATGTTGCCAATGTTGGACACCGTGATGGTGCCGCCCTGCAGATCGGACGGTGCGAGCTTCCCCGCCTGTGCGAGCCCCTGCAGGCGCACCAGCTCGGCCGCGATCGACAGCACGCTGCGTCCGTTGACGTTGCGCACCACCGGAACCACGAGCCCGGCAGAAGTGTCCATCGCCACCCCGATGTTGTGCTGGCTGCGGTACACGACCCGTGGCTTGGCCGCGCTGTCGACAGGCACCTCCACGCGCACATTCAGGACCGGGTACTTGTTCAGCGCCAGCGACACAGCCTTGATGACAAACGGCAGGTAGGAGATCTTGCTGACGCCGCCTTCTGGCGTGGCCTCGCCGACAGAACGTGCCAGCCCGGCGTTCACCCGCTGTCGCAGCCGGAACAGCTGCGTAAAGTCCACTTCGTCGGCATACAGGAAGTGTGGGATGGCCAGCGACTTGGTCATGGTCCGGAACATCTGCAGCGGCATGCCGGCAAGCGGAACCGCCGTCTCCTGCTGTGGGGCATCATTTGTGTCCAGGGCCGCTGCCAGGGCGGGCTGTGTGGCTGCGGTTGCAGTTGTTGCTGATGCCGCAGCTTGCTTTCTCTCTTCAGCAAAGCGATAGAGGTCCTCCTTGAGCACCCTGCCATCCTTTCCCGTGCCTTTTACCTGTGAGATGTCCACATCTAGCTCTTTGCACAGGTGCCGCACGGCCGGCGTCGCAAGAGACGATCCCGAGAACTTCTTCTCTGGCGGCCCTTCTGCTGGCGTGCCCACATCTCCAGCGTGTGATAAAAGTCCGGATGGGCTTTTCTGCTGTGGCGGTTGTGCCGGTGCTGACGAGGGTGCTCTCGTATCCGGCGGTGCCACCTCTGCCGACTTTGTATCGGCCTTCGTCTCATCCAAGCTCTGCACGACGTCTTCAGCAATATCAATGTCCACAAACGCCTTTCCAACCTTGGCCATCTCTCCGGCCTCGTAGTGCAGCTTCTTGACGACGCCGGCAAAGCGGCTGGTGATCTCGACTGTCGCCTTGTCGCTCTGCACCTCGCAAAGAGGCGAGAACTCCTCTACCCTGGCTCCGGGTTCGACGAACCACTGTATGATCTCGCATTCAACTATGCCTGTAGCTCCAGACGTCAGCATAACTTCCAAGCCGCCATGTTGCCAGAGTATCGAGTCCACTTGCCTTCACCAATATCCGCTAGAAGAACAGGTTTCACAGCCAGCAGACGGCCAGAAGCGTGGAAGTATCTCGCACGCGAAGAAGCAGAAAAACAAGAGCCCGGACGAGTCTTAAATGGTGGTGATGCTGTCAATGCTGCCAATGCCTTGGCTGTCGAAATTTTGCAGCAGCTTTCCGTAATGCGTATCGCCGGGGGCAGAGCCCGACAGCTTCGTTGGAGGAACATGGCCGCTGCAAGTATCCCTGAACGCAAATTCTTTCCTCTTCCGTCTTTTGCTTTCTAAAATAACTCGAATTTGCGAATGTTCTGTTTTCTTTTCCAGCCTGAAAGTTTGCAAGACTCGAAAGAGGGACCTGCCTCTTGTGACTCCATTCTCTCCTCTTTCCCTCCTTCTTTCTCTGGGGAATGCGGCAGTTTTAAGCCGAGCTAAAGCCTGGGGAAGTCTGCGCCGTGGGTAGCCGACGGCATTAGCGGGCCAAAACAGGGGAAAACCTTGCTGCGGCTCTGGAGGTGCACGAGCCACTAAATAGCAGATATGGATGATAAGCAACTAATTTTTTATGCCGACTTCCAGCTTCAGCCGACCACGACCACGATCCAACTACGTGGACCCAACGAACACGCCGTCCCGCCCCGTCCACCGCGGCTACTCCAGCTCGGGCTTCTAGTTGCCTTCAGCAGCACAGATAGTGCACAATGGTTACGCGGACGTTCGCCACTGCAGCTCTCTCGGCCGGAAGGGCTGTCCGCCTTGGCGCCCCGCCATCGTCGTCAACCATCCGGCTGCGGCAGGGTCTTCTTGCCACTGCTCCCTGTCTTCGGTGCCAATGGCGGGCTTTGAGCATCTCCCAGTCCCGCAGGGGCGCTCAGGATAAACCTGCCAGCCAGCCACCGCCGCCCCCCACAGCTCAAGAGCCTGTTCCCGCTTCCCCGCCAAGCCCGTTGGCAAATGTCCCTCGCTCCTATGGCTCACGCCCCAAAGAGTTCACCCCGACACCGCTCTCTCGACCCATCGGCATGCCTCTGCCGCCTCTACCTGGCGAGAACAGCGGCATCGATTTCCGGACGCTGCGCCAGCGCCGCGACGATTTTGTCGACTACGAGAAGCATCTGGTGCGAAGACAGGAACTGTACGTATCCTGCAGCAAGAGCTTCCAAGCTTCTCAGCTGACCGCTGTGTGCACTTCACCGCTAGGAAAAACAAGATTATCAAGCCCTACTTTCGCGACTGGACAAATCTCCAGTTCCATAAAGGCAAGACGTTCATCGCGCCGCCGCGTCTGTTCCGCGCCGATCTCTCGCTCTACTTTCCCAACATCGTGGGCGAGCGCCTGCTGGCTGCCGACAAGTCGGCCACCTCGGAGCTCGCCGACACCACGCCCACGTTGCAGCGTAGCGCCGCATCTGTGGTCGCCGTGTTCAGCAGCCTGTGGGCCGAGAATCAGGTCCGCAGCTTCGTGTCGCCCGAGGCCAACCCGGCGCTCGCGGAGCTTCTAAACACCCACGCCGACGACGCGTCGGGCGACGGAAGCGGTGCCGTGCAGCTGGTGCGGATCAACGTCGAGGAGAATGCTATACGCGCGTGGCTGGTGCGGCGGTTCAGCGGATCCCAGCGCCGGCGCATCGAGCGGCGCGACTGGGAAAAGTACCTGCTGGTGACGCGCGGCATCTCCGACGAGATCCGCGAGAGCATCGGCCTTCTCAACAGCAAGGTCGGCTACGTCTATCTGGTCGACCGCCACTGCCGCATCCGCTGGGCCGGCAGCGGGCCCAGCCAGCCAGACGAGTGCCAGAGCCTGGTCCGCGGCATCCGCCGGCTACTGACCGAAGCCAAGAACGAAGACCAGCTCCTGCTGCAGCAGAGGCAGAAACCGGTCCAGAGCGAAACACAGGGACAGCTAACACGCGGCGGTGCTGCTTGAAAACACTGGCAGTGTTCGCGCCGGTCGTCGGCTCCGGATGGCTCCATGCCACTCTTCTCCATTTCATCCCCGTCCAGGAACGAGCAACACCCTGTAAGATAAGATAGAAGGGCTCTTGTATTGTACAATAAATTCAGGCCTAAAAACAAAAGAGACGGAAGTCCCGCTCAAGAGGATTGCACGCGCTTTGTTTCCCCATCCATAAAACGCCAGAAGCGAATCTCGTTACCCGGAGGGCCCGTCCGCCCGGATGTGCAAGTAATTAATTAAAGTCCGCAGAGTGTATGCAGAGTATGCAGATCGAGAAGGAAGCTCTCGGCAGGAAAAAGGTCCCGGATTGGGCCTTTACAGAAAGAACCAGAACACCACGAAGCACAGGGCGACAAACGAGCCCATGATCATGCCGTCGCGGCGTTTCTTGGTCGAGATGCGCCCGATCAGCGTGTTGATCCCGGGCACCTGGCTGGCTGCCAGCGTGATGCGCCGGTTGATGTTGGCCAGCGTATCGCGCTGCAGGCCAAAATTCTCATTGACTGCGTACGCCTGGCTCAGCACGCTGTCCACCATGTCGTGGCTGCGGTCGATGCGGCCACGCTCGCCCAGCATGTAGTCGGCCTCGGCCGCCTCGCCGCTGTCGTTGCGGTCCCCCGCCCGGCTGCTGCCGGCGCGGTAGGCGTCAATGTCGTCGCGCACATGCGCCAGCAGATTCGCCCGGTCGCGGGCCTCGGCCAGCTGACCCTTCAGCCGCGCCAAGTCCTTGCGGTGCTCGCCCAGCTTCTCTCGCAGCAGGGTTAGGTTGTTCTGCTTGACAGCAGAGGACGTCAGGGTGGGGTCGGCCTCGAGCAGGCGGGTGAGCTTCTGGATGAGGCCGTCTCTCTGGAAGGAGAAAGTTAGCGACCAGGCGCCCACGAGCGAAAGGAGAAAAGAGCACGTGCATGCACACCTTTTCCAGGATCTCATGCAGCTTCGCCTCCGTTTGCCGCTCTTGCTCTGCCGGCTTGCCTGGTATGGACGATGCCGTCGATAGTTGCGAATACGTGTGGAGCAGGCTTTCGGTCTAGGAACAAAAAGAACGTCAGCCGTTGGTGGGGGGCCGGTCTCAACACATTCTGTTGACAAGAACGGAGACTGGGGTGGGCGAACCTGGCTCTCCAGCGATCGCACTTGTTGCCGTAGCTGGGTCCAGCCCGAGTTTCCAGCACCGGCCGCCATATCTACACCCGTCCGAAGCGGTTCGGCAGTGGAAACGTTCGGCTAGTTGTCGGGTGTTCAGAAGGGAAGCCAGGTAGCGTCGCGGCGCGAGGTGTTCAAGCAGGTGCGGCCGTTTCGGATTCTAGCAGAATTTCACGTGGAGAGTGGCTGCTGGCTGTCGGGCAAAAACGACCGGTCGTTGCGCTGGCGAGGTTGTTCTTCAACAGAAACCTGGTTACTACTCACAGCTGTTTTAGAACTGTGACATCTCCTGACGCCACAAACGGATGCACCCAGCTTCCAGAATCTCGATGTGGCGGTGCAACCAGTCTATTTTCGGAGTTTAGCTATTCCGTTCGCCGCTTCGCACGTGCCGTGGCTGACATCAGCTACAATTAGTTTCGGTAGGGCTTCTCGACCCTAACTTTTTTCCCCTTCCTGGAGGGGGCCATTGAAAAAAAATCAGGAAAGGAACTTTTCTTGACTACTCGATCTGAACCGACGACACAACCCGCCCAACGACCACAGAAAAAAACAGAGTCCCATCAACCCGGCACTCATTAAACAAAATGGTATGTAACTGCTGTCTGTTTCAAGTTTCGCAAATAGAATTAGGCTTGGGAGAGATGGGGGATGGTCGCCGAGGACTGTCTCGCGTGTGAGCATCATTCGCCTGTGCGCCGCCGACACCCACGATTTTACGTCGCCGAACGATAGAACAGATTGCGATCACTACAGAGCACGGAGGACTACAACACCAACTCTGGCTCGGGTGAAGACGACTTCAGCTTTCACGCTCGAGGCGAGACGATGTGGAAGTCATGGGCAGGGCCGGACACCAACCAAGACGGAAGCCGTTCTCGAGGCATAGTCTGCGACTGGATGCATGGATGGATACTGTGTTTCTGCCAAAGCGATAGTGAAAGAACCAGGGCGCTAACATGATTTTTTTTTCCCCGGACATCCAGTCTACTAGCAAGGTCAAGGCCGGTCAGCTGTGGCCCAAGAACAAGGATGAGCTGCTGAAGCAGCTCACCGAGCTCAAGACGGAGCTGGGCCAGCTGCGCATCCAGAAGATCACCTCGTCTAGCTCGAAGCTGAACCGCATGTGAGTCTTGCCGTCCGTCTGGTGGCAGGGCGAGGGGAGAAAGAAGCCGTTGCTGACCTCACACCTAGCCACGACGTCCGCAAGTCGATCGCCCGCGTCCTGACCATCATCAACGCCAAGCAGCGGGCTCAGCTGCGCCTCTTCTACAAGAACAAGAAGTACCTGCCGCTGGACCTGAGAGCGAAGCAGACCCGCGCCATCCGCCGGCGGCTGTCCAAGGAGGACGCCTCGCGCAAGCTGGAGAAGACCAAGAAGCGGTTGTCGCACTTCCCCCAGCGCAGCTTCGCCGTCAAGGCCGCATAGAGAGAAAAGTCGGGCACTGCGTTCATTTGGGTTTCTGCTTCGTTCTTTTCCCTAGCGTCAATGGGTGATGGGGGGGAGGATAAGGAAATAAAAAAAAAACAGCCAGGGGAGAGAGGGGGCGCATAGACCCCTTTCCCTTCTTTCCCTGCTTTGTGTTCCCTCTCTTGTCTTTAATTCACGTTGTGATGAGGATGGACAACACAAGAGAGGAAAAAAAAGAGTCAAGGAAACGAAACCACCAAACTGGAGAGTTGGGAACGGCAAGGCGGAGGTGGAGAGTATGTCCTCTTCCCTCCCAGATCTCTAGATCTCTATTTTTGGAGAGCATCAAGCATCATGAAACAAAAAAAGAGTAAAAAGTCATTTTCCGGAGTTCCTCTGTGCGAACTACATGTACCCGTGATAAGCATGCCAAAGCTCTTGACCCCCATGATGTTCTCTGGTAAAGTAAATAGAACGCATCTTGCTATCAGCCTCGTCCGTAAATCTCGGAACACCGCATAATACAGAGAAACAACTCTAGGCGCGTGCCGTATATGCAAACATGCCCAACCCTGCCGTCCATCCGTAAGGCGTATATCGCCGCGGTCTTCCACACTGCGCCGTCTTTTCAGTCGAGTGAAAAGCAATTGATTAGTAAGCAATACCTTGCAAGCCATAGGCAAAACCATCACGCTGTTTCTGCCAAGGCAGCCGCAAGCACGGCTGGAGACGGCGTGTCTGCGCGGCCCTTCCGGTGCTGTGTGCTGTGTCGCCGCAGCTGATCCTTGCGGTGGAAGTGCTTGCCACAGCCGGGGAAGTGGCAGATGTACAGGCCATCACCAGTATGAATGCGCTTGTGTTTGGACAGGTTGGACGACTCGCTGAACTCCTTGCTGCAGAATGGACATTTCAGCGGCCGCACTTTGGTGTGTGTCCGAATATGCATGGCTGCGTGGTTGTCAGCACGGGAACGAGAGGTGGAAAGGAGGCGGGTGCCGACTTACTCAGTGCGCTATGCTGACGGAATGTCTTCCCACAAATATCGCAGGCCAGAGGCTTGATGTCGGCATGAATGAGTTTGTGCTGGACGAGCGCCTGGTTGGCCGAGAAGGACTGGCCGCAGATGCCGCACAGGAAAGGCTTGTCTGGAGGGTCGTTGTCAGTACAAGGGCGACGAGACGAGGAGAAAGAAAGAGAGAGAGAGGGGGGGAGAGGCTTACTGCCGGTGTGCACTTGCATGTGGCGGTCGATCTTGCTCTTCTGTGCAAAGCCGCCCTTTTCCTCGCAGTCGCGGCGGTTGCATCCCAGCCAGCCGCAGGAGTAGGTGCCGCCGACATCACGCTGCAGTAGATGCGTGTGGGCCTCGATGGCATGCTTGTGAAGGTCGCTGGCGGAGTCAAACACCAGTCCGCACGGGCTGGTGCCGATCGAGTCGCACCAAAAGCACTCGTGCTTCTGCGGCAGCTGCTGTGCGTCCTCGGCGTCCTGGCCCGGCAGCAGCAGCAGCGAACAGTCTGCGTCCGGCTGGTACTCGTCTTTTGGGACGACGGAACCAAATCCGCACTTTGGGGTCAACGATGGAGTCCGCATCATGTCTTGCGACGACAGAGACACGGTCGAGGACGTCGATGTCGACGGTGCCAGGCCGGGCACGTGACCGAACATGTTGCCGCCTGGCAGTTGTTGCAGCTGGCCGGGCAGACGTGTGCGGTGCTCGTTCCAGAAATGCTGGACCATGGCCTCGACATTCGGGAACTTGGCACCACACTCATGGGCGACGCCCAGACTGTTGTCGGCGCCCAGCATCATGTTGAGGTCGATGTTGTCAAAGTAGTTTGCCGGGTCTTGTGGGATCACGTGCTTGATGTGACACTCCTCATAGAAGCTGGGGTCCTCGATTGGGCAATACGAGGCTCTGCAAGACGCCGGCTGCAGCGGGTTATGCGCCTCGTGGAGATGCTGGTAGTTTGTCAGAAACTGTGGACTTATGCACAGGTCCGGGCCCATGACGAACTCGAGAAAAGACGGCGAGAGAGGATGGTGGCTGTGGAGGGCGGTGGTGGATATCAGGGACTGCGGGTTCTCTTGATGGCGTTGTTGCTGTTGTTGGTGCTGCTGCTGCTGCTGCTGCTGCTGCTGCTGCAGTCGTGTGCTCTGGGCGACGAAGGAGGCGAGGGCAGCGGCAGCAATGGCATCCTCTGATGTGAGAGGCACCTCGGTGGCGGCGGCCGAGGGGACGCTCTGCAGACAGCTCTCGTCCTCGCAGCAAGCAGACGGGTCATCCGAGCAAATGGAGTCATGGCAGATCTCGCCGTCGCCACAGTCGCTATCGCAGATGGACTGGGCGTCGCAGTCGACGTCCTGGATGGGGTTGTTGGGGGGAGAAGACAGGGCCGAGAGCTGGTCGGCAAAGTCTTCGTGGTCGAAGCAGTTGTAGCCTCCTCCAGACGTGGTCGGCGAGCCGGTGGCGGCGTGGCCATAGGGCGTGCTGGTGGCGGCGGTGGTGAACGCAGAATGGACCTCGCCGCCGGAGGTGCTCTGGAAGAAGCCCAGGCCGCCTGCGCTCTGCGGGTCGATGTGGTGCAGGGCAGTCTGCGGAGGGTAGTGGCGGGTGTGGAAGAGCATGTGGGCCGGGGCGCTGGTGCTGGAGCCGGGCAGGTTCGTCGTGGGACACTTGGGCGGATAGGCGCAGAGGTCGTCGTGGGAGGTGCGGAAGCAGTCAAGGGTGTTCTCCGGGCCGATGCACTGCGGGATCTGCTGCTCAAACGAATTCCAGACCGCCTCCATGTCGGCGTCCAGGGCCGCTTGGCCGTTGAGCGTCAGAGCATCGGCAAACGGGCCGAGGTAGGGGTAGCTCGGCGAGTTGCGTTGGCGGCCGGCGTTGTCGTCGTCCATGGTGAAGGCAGAGGACACGAGCGGCAGACCGAGGGCAGGGACGGCGGGCAGAGGTGAAAAGGGGGCAACAGAGAGCCTGCCGTGGGGGGGTGAGACTCGTTGACAAAGCCTACAAGGTCCGGAGGACGTGGAGAGGGATGGGTGAGACAAAGGTAACGCGCTTGTGATCCATGCCCGGTGGTGAGGAGCACAGCCTCGGATGTGGGATGAAAGAGGCTGGGGCCGTGAGGGATCGGACGGGAGGGTAGAGGGGGAGGAGGAGGGGGGACAGAATGCTAGGAGAGGGGGGGGGGGGGGGGGGGGGGGGGGGGGGAGGCGGGGGGGGGGGGGGGAAAAAAAAAAAAAAGGGGGAAAAAAAAGGGGGGGGGGGGGGCAAAAGAGGCGAA